>VYZV01004224.1:0-61682 GCA_013401275.1 Pandion haliaetus | reverse complement strand
GAAAAGAAAAAATAATTTTTTAATTTTGGTTAAACTTTTTTTTTTTTTTTTTTTTTTTTAAATGTGAGACCAAAAGCTTCATGGAAAGACAGTGTGTATACTTATGGAATTGTACTCTGCCTTCACGTATCATCTTACCTAAACATCCATAGTGATGAACATGTCAGAATTCTGGATCCACAGAAGATCCAAGACATCAAAATCATTCTGATCAGTCCACCACCAGTTACAGTGTTCTGTCAGAAGTACAGGTAACTGAGTTGTAAGTGCAGCTGAGATCCGCAGTTAGATTAATGGAGATTGTGAGAAGTCCAAGGTGACCAAAATAGCCACTGGCACTGAATTCAGTTTAAGAACCTGCTAACTTACTGTTTCCCAAGTGTGACCAGACTCTTGATTGTTAGTGTCTGGAGTCACAGTGCTTTTCACGCTGCAGGGTTTGTCCTCTCCATAGTCCTTCACAAATAAGGATTAAGACTAATTGGCAATAGCATTGAGAGCTCTTTCCTGTAAAGAGGTGACCTCCAGTGTGTTTCAGAATAATCAAAACTGTTCTAGAAAAGGAACTATTAATAATGCCTGTCATTCAGGCTTACTAAGTGGTGTAAGCAAATAATTAAAAGACTTAGGGAGATTTGAAAATCAGAGATGTCACTTATTGTAGCACAAGATGCCCTAGTCTTCCATGTACTAAACTAAAATTTACAGCTTTGTGCTTTTTATTCAAAGTATTTTGAAGGCAAACAAATAATTCTTTTGGAATCATCGTGATACTTAATGGGGGTTTCTTGTTGTTTTTTTCACGTTTTACTTTAGTACTTTATAGCTGAAGTTATAAGAGAAGAAGCTAAATTATCTCTGATAAAACATCTTCCTGAATTCATTTATTCTGTTTCCATGTACATTCTTGTGAATGTTTTGTTGTCCATTTTTGATGGAATTTAGTACCAAGGTTTGTATCATGTCTCCTGGACTGCAGTTCACGTGTGAAGTGCCTCATCTTCCCTGACAGAAGAGCATTTTCTCAATAATGAGTTGCATCGTCTGATGAATTCATGAAACAGTTAACCCTAAGTCCTAAACAGAAAAGGGCAAACCAGTGTGAATTCTGTATCTGAAGTTTCTAGTGGACTTGGGTTCAGAGTAATCCAGCACTTCTAAATCAAAACAGATTTTTGAAAGCAAATAAAATGAGTAAAAACTAGATTTATAAGTTACAAAATAACCTAATATTTTTGGGTAGCTTAGCTACAATGTGTTAGTAAACTCTGCCTATGCTATTAACTAGTCTAGGTGCAAACGGTGCTACACACTGGTTACCTTTGGCCAGTGCTTTGAAATGGATGCCAGCTTCACCCTTCCGTGCTGGTGGGACAGACATTTGTGCGTTGTCCTGTATTTCACTGAACTTTGTGTTCTTTACATCACCTTCCCCTGTGATGGATTCTCTTTTCAAAGCCAGAAGCCTAATAATATCTGTGATCATCTCAGCAGCTGATGTTCTGAAGTCATGAACTGATTTAATCAGAGGTCTCATACGTAACATTAGTTAATTGGGAGTCAGCTTCTAACTAAAATTTTGTTTGGATTTTTTTCTTTTTTAGAATGCAGCAAGACAGTTTTTAGATGAAGAAGCTGAGCTGTCCCAGCAAGATGCAGATGGTGTTTCATCTGATGAGAGTGATGACACAGAGAATGAGCTGAACTCTTCACTTGCTCAGTTCCTGAATGATGACGTAGCAGCCACACAAGTGTTAAATGGTAAATGAGGGGAGCTGTTTATGGTTTTGCTTAGCAAAGTGGTGTATGATAGGCATGGCTCAGCTAGGTCAGCTAGTATGTCAGCATGTGAGAGCTAATAAGCAGTAACCTTCTCAGCTATGGTACATCAGGTGCTTTCCATTATCTGTTTGTACCTTTTCTTTTTTTTATTCACATGGTTTTCTGATGTAGTAAGTTCCTCACCGGAGTCTCTACTATGCCGTAGCTTTGGGCAGGCTGGAGTCAGTTCTTTGAGGATTGTGGGGGCAGGAGATCACCGCTCACTAAGAGTCAGCCACCCCCTCATACACCATTATGACTGAACAGAAACACAATTTTCCATTTCACTTACTTAGAAATTTCTGAATCTTTCAGGTCTTCTGTTAAACAGAAACCTAAAATATGATATGAAATAACAATAGATAAAATTACAGTGTTGACACTGACAGAGCTGAGTAGGTAATGCTGGTTTTTGGCCAATATGGTTTACATACTTGTGTGCTTATGAACCGTCTTTCCCTGGGATATTTCTGTGATGGAATCATCTTATTACCGTTTAAGATTCCTAGATGCTGCTGAGGATTTTCCTCCTCCACTGGAATTGTGAGTTGTTCCCTACAAGATCCTGCATGGACTTCAGTACACCCAACTGTTTCTCATACAGTCTCTGAAATCAGTTGTTGTGTCTGTTTTGGGGAGAGACTTGCAACATGGAAAACTGAGTGATTTGGGTTTCTTGAGACTAATATTGCTCTTCTCCCTGTGACGGGCATCCAGAGCTCTGCCTGCTGGGAAAACTTTCTGTGTGGCAGCTTTCATGACGGCAAGCTGGGTAGACCTAGTCCTTTGCTTTGGGATTTTCAGAGATGTCTGGAGAATTGCAATTTTTTTTTTGTGAAATGCAGGTTTTTGGGAGACTATAAAGGAATTACATCATGTTTTCCGTATTAAGTAATAATAACGAATTTAAAATTGTATCCTTAATAATACTGTATTCTCTTTTATCTTCTTGTTTTAATTCAGACTGTGAGATGACAGGATTTTACCTGAAATCTGTGCGTAGCCCAGCTCTTGGCAATAGATACAAAATGGTTCATCGTGAATTCAACAACATGGAGATTTTCTCACAGGTATGAAACGAAATGACTGCTGTCCTTGTGAAATTCTGATCGTGTGTGACCGTATTTAGGTTCTGATCCTACTTTTGAAGCGTAGTTTGCAGCCTATTGTTGATAAATAATAAGTTCTAACAAAAGACTTTTGACTTCATTTTGCTCTTTAAGTTAAAGTGTGCAGACACATATGCTTTCATAGAAGCATGCGCACTCTGTTCTTCAGCCAGAGACAGGCTGTCAACGAGTCTGAAGCGAAAGCATCCCAATCCCTAGTTGTCTTTTCACTGAAGAGCAGAGCTTTTATGGATATCATTGTTGATCGATGTAGGACTGCGTGGTGCTTCCAGGGTCGGAAGCTTACCTCCCCCTCTCCGCTGTCTTCCACTGTCACAGAGGATACTGACCGACATCTTCTGAGGAAAAGTCCTCTTACCCAGCATGTGATGTTTCCAGTCTCTTAACTGACTTTCCAGTTTGGTGAAACAAGCAACCCCCAAATAGAGGTTTAACAGTTTGGGCGTATGCCTGTTACCCAGCTGTATGTCAGATGGCCCTGCGCTCTTCTTGCCAGACAAGCAGCAGTGCCAGTAGATCAAATTTTCTCTAGCAATTGCAAGGTTAGCTCCTGAAACGTAAGTTTGGGAACATTTTTGAGAAAATAAGGTAGTGTATTTAATAGTGTTTGTTGCTGCTCCTCGGCGCGATCTGGCAGGGTGCCTCTCGCTGTCCAGTGTCCCCAGTGTTACTGGAGACTGACCCTTTGCGTGGTCCCCAGGGGCTAGTTGTACCCCTGCCGCATGGGGTAACTACTGAGCACGAATGGGTCTCCAAAGCAGATCCTTAGCCGAGCTCTTGTCCTATTACATACATTATCATTGTGCACTAATTCTGCGTACTCATGAAACTGCCAGTGAAACATTGCTGGATTATCTTAACGGGGCTTCTTTCGAAATGTTAATTTCTTATCCCGGCTTGGTTTGGTTTCTGTCTCACCTGGCTGTGTTCCCCTTCCATGTGAATGCTGTCACAGTGCTCAGCTGAGAGGTTTCCTATGTGATCTGTCTTCTCAGTTCTGGTTTACTCTGAACTCTCCATACATCACATGATATAAATCACTTGTACAGTATTCTTTAGTTACTTAATTTTCCCTTGTTATTTCATAGTGGCCAAAGAAATCACAGAATTAGAAAATCAGATGCTCAGGATGGTTCCTTATCTCCCCGCGCGTTTTTTTTCTGTATCTTCTATTCCTGGTTTTTATATCACCTTCAGCAAAATAAAATAGAGATCTATATTTGATAAAAAGGATAAACCATTTTTTTTATCTTTTCGTTTTTTGGGGTTTTTTTTCCTTAATTAACACACAAAAATTCAGGTTGTGCTCACTGATTATTTGCAGGCAGATAGAAGAATGTGTGGGACTCGATTTCCAAGCAGCCTCAACTTACCATGTCAGTTCTGTTGTTTCAGCTGAGGCAGAGTGTTGCTGAAAAGGCAAAGCTTTTACACGTTGCAAAGGCATCATAAAGTGCTTCTGCCAGCCAGCCTTGTGCATGTGCTGCGGAGTTCATTGTGCACGTGGTATGAAGTGTGGAATCTGCCTTTCTTCAAGCAAAACCACAACTTGTCCCCAGTGCGCAAGCGTGGTGTTCCGAGTCCCTCCCCCTGTGCAGAGATGCGTAAAGGAGATATTCCTGTCTGTAATTCCAACCTGTTTGATAGTAGTATTAGCGAGTGAGTCTCGTTTCTATTGTGATACTACAATTAATATTCCCATTAAAAGCTTTCTTGTGATGAGTCATGGGCCTGACCGAAATCCGAGTGTACGCTCGTTCCGGGCACAGCTACAAGTGTGTCGGGCCCTGCAGGGAAGTAGCTCAGGAACTGCAGAGCATGTTCAGCAGGGGAGGTTTGAGAGGGGTGAGAAGCCCCTAGGCCCCGCAGTACTTGTCAGTAGGATGGATTGGATAAGCAAAGTGCATGTATGGAGAGGCAGAGCAAAATCATTACAGTGTTTCAAAACTTGACTGGGTTTGGTTCCCTCCACCCCCGCAGATTCCTGAGCAAGACCAGGGTTATGCAGAAGACAGTTTCTGTGTTGGAGAGGTGGAAGAGGAAACTTGCAAAAAAAGCGAATCTAGTGAGGAGGAAGTGTGTGTTAATTTTGATCTCCTAAATAATGAGAGTTTTACTAGTGGAAGAAAACAATACCTCACTCGCCGCAGAAAAAAGTTAAACCAGGCCAGGATGGAAGAGAATTACTCTGTCCCAGTGCAAAAGAAGAAACCATCCCGAATTATTGTTCTCAGTGATTCCAGCGGGGAAGAAATGAGTGTCAGCAATGAGAAGCCCATGAAAACAGACCGTGTCGGGGCAGAACAGGAAAATGCTACATTAGCCACATCATTGCCTTCAGTCTCTTCTGCGCAGCAGAAAAAAATTTCTGGGGAAATTGTTGTTCATCAGTCTGCGGAAGACAAGAGTGAGATGCTTCTCAACTTGAAAGCTTCGGTATCCGAAATGCTGGATTTCCACCCAGACCATCAAGTCAGGAGCACGTGCTTTCCACCAGCTGTCACTAGTTCTGAATCGGGGAAAGAGGGTCTCCAGGTTCCCGCTGAGGTTGGTATCAGTTCAGAGCGAGGACCTTTCTCTTGCCTCATTTTGCTAAAGAATCCCACCGGGTGGGAACCTAGTCCTATTGCACTGTTGTTTTGAGAGCTGTCAGCAATACAGCAGCAAGAGTTGAATGTGCTTCTGGTGATAAAGGAGCAGGTCTGTTCTGCTTGTAGTGCTTTACACCGTCTCCCTTTTCTTTGGTATAGGAAGCTTTTGTACTCTCAGGATAACTGGGAGAGTATCATAGCAGTCAATAAATAAAACCTGGGGATTAGATATTGTCCTGAGTCTGACAGTCATGGAGGACTATGGATAGTAGAGAGTGTCCACTAATTCTTTGGGGTTTGTAGTTACGAAATATTTGTTCACTGTCCTAAACTGAGACCCTGCATCATTTGAGGTTGGATTCCTGATCTCTTACGCTTTTTTGCCTGACTTGTATCATTTACAGTATTCAGTTTTTGTTGAACTTGTTAGTGAAGGCTGCGTGCTTTTGTCATTCAAGCTGCTAAATAATTAGATCAACTAATTTGGGAGATTGTTTATAGGGGACTAAAGTGTTAATCTGAAAGTGTTAATGTTTTGCAATATCAAAAAAAACCCCCTTTTTTTTTTTAGCTTTTATTAATTGGATTTTTTTTTAAAAAAGTCAACAAAATGTATCTGTTAAGCATCAGTATTTGAGAACCGTATCTTTTTTTATTGGCATGCTGTTCTTTGGCCTTATGCTTCTGTGATCTCTTGGAAATACTGTCTGATTTTCAACAGTTACAGGTGGAAAGTTCTTTGAAGAACACCGGTAAGAGCACTTCAGTTCCATCTTGTTCTGCTTCCACAAAACCCTCTTCAGCTACAGCTCTGTTTTCACGTGACCCTCTGGAGAAAAAGCCTTCCCTCTGTATTCTGGTAGACAGTCGTGAGATCTCCTCTGGGGCGGAGGTGATTTCTTCCTTGAAGGCAGTTTACGGAGTAAAGGTGCAGGTTTGCTCGCTGAGCAGCAGCGATTACATCGTGAGCAACCGCATGGCTGTGGAAAGGAAATTTCTGTCAGAATTACTGAACTCTGTGCACAGGAATAAAGTCACCCAGCGGATCCAGCGCCTGCAGAGCATGTTTGAGAGAATATGTGTGATTGTGGAAAAGGACAGGATTAAAACAGGTAGGTGTTCCCAGGCAGGGGCAGCATGGGGACGCACTGGTCTCTGCTCAAGGCTTGCACTGGCCACACTGCCTTTGTGTATAATACGGGAGAGAAAGTAGATTGAAAACCTGTACCTTGAGTCTCTGTGGGAGTATTACATTAATAAGGGCACCAGCTGAACATTAAAATTTGTTTTGCTTTTGAGGGCCACTTAATATAGGCAGAGATACACGACTGGCTCCCGAGGGATACATTGCTTACTAATTCCTCAGGCAGGGAAAAGCAAGTTAACTCAAACATTATTAACTGACCATACTAATATGTGCCGAACCCCCCCCAAATTCAAGACGGATTTCAACAAAGAAGGTGACAATAGTAGAATAAAGGAACAAGCACAATCCTATCTACACTCAGCACTAAAATAATAGCGGACTCAAGAAAAATATTTTTTCTAGCAGTAACCTAACGAGTGGTATCTGTCAAATGGCATAGGAAAACTCTCACAGTTCAGAACCAGTGGGAGTGGTAGCCGGCCTGAGCACACCATCCCACATACTCAGTCTACCTCCAAACTGTAGAGAGCAAACCACATAGTGGCTGCTGCTTGAACAAGCAAAAGATAAATCAGTTGAATGACATCGGTTTTTAGAAAAAGGCGAAAAGAGCACTCCTACAAAGAGTTACTCTGGGAAGGCTGTTTGTTTGAGCTATTGCCTCGTGTCACAAAGCACAGAACAGAGGAGTCTCAGAGATGCCTCCTGACTTGATTAAACATTTGTGGAAAATTCAAGAGTATTTCTTTTATTTAAGTAGTTTGGACAAGCCATTTGTTTTAATCCTAAGATCCAAATGATGCAATCAAACAATTTTAGTAACGCTGTCTATTCTCAGTGCCATCTAGAAAATAATTGAGAGGTCTTGCTGGCACCTGCTTCACCAAAGATGGAACTAGAGCTCACAGCTCCAATTAAATTACAGATGTTCTGGGATATAAAACTCGACTATCGAAATCAAATTGTTGTGGAAGTAGCTTTGGTTTTGTGACATAAATCTAATTTATTGATAGTTCAGATATGGAAACAATGATAGAATTGGTCACTGAAGATGTAGCTTCTCAGAGCAGGCTGTAGATAACTGGATTGCGTTTGAGCTGCCTTTTTACCCCGCTGCTGAAGGTGTCATTCATCTTCATCGGTTTTGTCCAGTTTTTCTCATTACGCTGTTTCCAGAGGGTTGCTGGTTTCTTGTTTAACAGTGTTCAAGTGGATTCTTACTCTTGTAGCTTTACCAAACCTCATCTGATTCAGTCTGTCATGTTGTTTATCAGTTACCATGTGTTCCTCCCCATCCTCTCTCCTAATGACACTTAATTTGGAATTTCAGTGTTAATTCCTAAACTTTATCTCTCAAATAACCAAGTAAATCCTGTTCCTATGACCCCTCCTGCCTTCTTTCCCTGAGATGTTTTCCCTTGTCTTGTTTTTGGTTGTAAGTTCTCAAAGCAGGGGATCTTTCAGGCATTTTGCTTTGCAAGTGATTCATATTAGATTTTTCACAGTAATTTAGCGCTTAAATCTCACCACGTTTTCTGTATTTTCACTCTGCAGGAGAAACGTCACGATTTTTCCAGAGGACGCAGTACTACGACGGTGTGCTCTCAGCCCTGGTCCAGGCGGGGGTCAAAATTCTTTTTAGCTCTTGCCAAGAGGAAACTGCGGGTTTGCTGAAAGACCTGGCTTTGGTGGAGCAAAGAAAAAACGCTGCCATTAGCGTGCCAACAGAGGTGGAGGGTCACAAGCGGGAAATGCTCAACTTCTACTTGAGTTTTCCTAATCTCAGCTACCTGGCTGCTCTCAATATGTGTCATTACTTTGACTCCGTGAAGAAGATGGCCAACAGGTAACAGCAGAGATGTACGGCAAGTGCTTGGAGGCCTGGCTTGCTCCTCTGTCTCATCTGGGGCCTCCTGCTGGGGTGGTTGCTCAGGGAGCCCCTCTCTGTGCCTTGGTGTTACTGCCAGAGCTCCCTAGGAGCCTTCCTGGCTCCGCATCGGTCCTGCTCTTTATGCATGTCTCTGCAAGCCGAGCAGACCAGGGCGATGGCACGAGCTCTGCTTCCACCGTCCCTCCCGCTGCCCTACCTTTTCCTTTCCCCTTCCACGGCATGCTCTGTTTTCTCTGCAGCTTTCTTAGGCTTGCTTAGTCTGGTGTGCTCACAGCCCTCAGAAACCCAGAGAGGGGTGACTGCCAGCAGCTCTTGGCGTTCCTGTTGCTCTCCTCACACTGGACGCTTCTTGCCTGCTGGCAGTTTCCCCTTTTGTGCCGGTGTTGTCCACAGGACTCCAAAGAGCTACAGGTGAGGTGCCCTCCTGCTGTGGTCTCTTACAGCTCCCCCTCGGACATCGCCACCGGCGCCCAGGTCAGCCCGCAGAAGGCGGAGGAGATCTACCGCCACCTCCACTACGGCTTTGACGTGCAGATGCTGCCCGAGAACCTCTGCGCTAAGGGGAGAAGCACTGCAGCTGCTAAGAGCTGAGGGGAGTGACACTTCGTTTCTGGACCCCCAGGCCCTTTTCTGTTCACTGCACTTTACTGAGTTTTGACTCACTGTAAAATATGTAAATAAATCCTTGCAGGAACATCAGGGCTTTTGGCATGCTCCATCCACTTCCGTCGGTCACCTCACGGGGGGCTCTGTCTCTGCTGGACGCCAGGGTCACGCACAGCCCCGCGCCTCCACTGCTGCCGCCCAGCAGCGGGTGAACGCGTGCAGGCAGGCGTGTGGCTCTGTGCACAGGGCTGCTGTTTGCTGGGTAGGACAGTTCCAAAATTCCTTTAAAAGTGAGAATAATGTTTTGGCAAAGTAAAGCTTTCTGGCTTAAGCAGAAAGGTGGTGACAGGGGCTCCTGCAGGTACTTGCCATCTACTGCAAGACCGGTACCCAGGTTTCCTAGGAAAAAGGTGAATTGCCACGTGTTCCTTACTCTTCTTGCCCAGAACGCTGAAGGGTTTGCTAGGTTTGAAGTAGAGGGCAGCAAGTCAGTCAGTCCCCTTGTTCTCAGGTGGCCTCGCAGCTCGTCCCCTCTCCTGCCCCGGCCCCTAAGCTCCTGCTCTGGCCGCAGGTGGAGGCGATGCCATCCCCCAGCACGGCCCCTGCCTGCTGTGGGACAGGCTGCAGCTCGTTGCTGCCACACTGTGGCTGCCCGGCAAAGGAACCGGTTTTTATTCCTTCCTCTCCTCTTCCCGAGTGTTCGCGAAGAGGCCCGTGCAGAAGTGAAGGAAGTGAACGGAGACAAGTCAGTAACCTTGCTGGCAGACACATGAGGTCTGGGGGACTAACAGAGACCAGCAACAGGCTGGTGTCACCCATTCATCCCTATTTAAAAACAGAAGAGGGGATGAAAACTTGCAGGCCCAGATGACAAGATAAACGAGACTGCTGGCTAGCTGGTGAACACTGCTTCGCCCCCTCACAGAGCCCCATTCACACAAACAAGCTTGTCCTTTTTTTTATTACATTAATGTAAAAATTCAGACTCGCAGTAGAGGAAACTAAAAAGCAATGAGTTACAGTGAGTTAGAGCACATACAACTATAAGTTTATTGCAGAGCTATGTTGCAAGAAGATATTTTATCTTAAACCAAAATAAAACTTGCCAGTAATTCGTATCCATGTACACTCCCCCCTCCCCCAGGAGAGCCAGAGCACCAGAAAGGAGGAGCCTGGGCGAGAAAGCGCCCCTTTGTGGACATGGAAAAATGACATTGCTGGATAGGTAGCAAGGTGAGAATGCCGTTAAAACACATAAAAACAGGGGAAGGCAAGGCTTCCAGAGTGAACTCTCAACATCCTGACAGGAATGCCATCTCAGAGGGGTGGCCAAGGCCCTTGGCTTTGTACAAGAGGCACCTAAGTACGGAACTAATAAGATCCACAAAGTAAGTTCATTAAATAGAAAAATAGGAATCCTGTTCTTCATCTGATGAATCTGCTGCCTCAGCCCCAAAGAGCTTCTCTACAACAGGGATCTGTTTCACTTCTGCAATAAGAAAAACAGCTTATTAGCGTGTGTGCCTGAGCTTAAAAAGCAAGTTACATACAGGAGGTCCAAAAAGCAAAGATGCTTATGAGAAAGAGTGCGGAAACGATTAAATGCAAAGATTGCGGACATGCAACAAGCCAGCGGCGATGTGAAAGTAAGTGAAGGAACTGAAATGAAGGAGAAACAAGGAGTACTTACTGTTCTCAAACCTGAGCTGGGTTCTGCGCAAAGCTGGCGTACCAAGCACACCTTTGGCCTGATGGAAAGGACAAAAAGGCTCTGCTCACGCAGCTGCTACAGGAACGTCAGAACAGCGCGGGGGAACTGGCACAGAATCAGTCTTACCCTGGGATGAACTTGCCCTATCGCTATGCTACATTTTCACTAAAAATTTCAACCGTTCCACCAATGCTTTCACTAAACTAGAGGCAGAAGTTGTTTTTTCTGCTTCTGGGATCTCAGCTTTTCATGGAAAAGCCAGAAGAATTACAAAACCTAGGCTACCAAAGGAATAAATACATCAGTTCGGGGACTAACTGGTACAAGGTGAGAATTACGGTTTCCTTTCCCACTGTACAGAAGAATAAAACAGGAACTTTGTGTACCTGAAGATCACAGAATTCAAAAGTGGTTACAAACCCTGAAAAAAAGCAATGTATTTAACCCTGACAATAAATAGCTCTTTTCTAACAAAAAGAACTTTTCTCCAAGAGAAATAAATAGATACGACACCCAGAAGTTTGGGCAGAAGTAGGGGAGGGATTCCCGTGTTCTGTCATGAATATACACACTAGTCTGTGATCCCGGGGTTCTTTTGCCTGCTGCTTAGCAGAACTTTGCATCCTTAAGGTGGAACTAGGCAACGTTCAAGGAAACCAGCATTACCGACTTCTTCTTGACCTTGTCCCAGGTGCCTCTGCTGCCCTGCGTGTTCTTCTGCATCCTGAACACATGCCTGTCGTAATCACTCCTGCAGATGTGATCAAGCACGTTAGTGTCACTGGTGTGCCACCTGCAGAGTCCACTGGATACACTTAAAGGCATTATACATACAGCTTTAATTCAGGAAGAAAATTAGCATGGCCATTCAAAACAGTTGTTGCTCAATTAAATATAACAGCAGCTCTGGGTGTATAACAAGACAGAAGAGTTTCATTAGATTACATGCTAGAACTGCGATACTTGCATTAAGGCAAAGCTTCATCATCTTCCCAGATGAACTTCATTCCTTGTCCACCAGAGAAAATGCCACTTACATGGCAAGTTTCAAGGCGATTCCAGTTTGTTTCAGTAAAGCCTGAAGCAACTGGGTTAACAGGTTAAGACTCAAAATGAGCAGAGAAGGCTCTGCTGAGGCTGAAGCCCAAATCACGACCTTCTCCAAGAGTAAAAGGGCACGCGATTGGCATTGTTGTCGTTGCCCACGCTTGGTTGAGTAGCTCAAACGGCACGCACTGTCAAAGGAAAGAGCTTTCTCTAAACAAATCCCTCAAGGGCTGCGGGATTTCCTATGCAGTGGAAGCGAACTGGTGTCCCAGTTCCAAGAGTGACCTTTCTGAGAAGACAAAAAAAAAAAAAAACCAAAAAAACCCCCACAATCTTGGGGAAAATAAGAAAGGAGAAGGTTAGCAGAGGGACAGTAGTACGAGTTCCTACCTGTTGATGGGTACCAGCATACCAGGGCTGATATGCTCACACTGAGGGGTTTTCACCAGAGGGAAGGCAGCTGAGGAAGGTGTGGTCAGGTTGTCCATAAGTGCAAAGTCATCATCATTATCATCATCCTGGCTTCCCCGGAACACTGGCAACTACAAAGCCACATCAGAGCAATCAATGACCTGCCCTTTTTAGCAAAAGTCTGCTGAAAAGGCTTCTCAGGGTCTGCCTCAGCGTGGCGATAGGACACAGCCTCTTCACGACTCTGTGAACCTTGGTCGTGTCCCTCTTCCCCAAATGGAGGAGTCCCAGACTCTAGTCTCTCCTCAAGAGGCAGTCGCTCCATTCCCTTGCTCACTTCAGCAGCGTTTTTGACTCCACTATGTCCCTCTTGAGACGCAGAAGCCAGCAATGTGCACAGTACACAGAATGCAGGTATGCAAGGACTCAACACAGCAGCCAAATGATGCCTCCGACTTGCTCTTAATACTCCTCCCATTGATGCCCAGCATTTTGCTGGCCTTTTTTGGCTGCTAGTACGCCTTCAAAAAATAATTTGATTGAAATTACAAAGCTAACCGTTACTACTCAGGAGGAGGATTTCAGGATTACTCAGTGAGCTTCTGGTCCTTCCACTTTGAAGAGAGAGGAGAACCGGAAAGGTTGACAGAGGAGCAACACATGATCAAAAGCACAGCAGGTCCTGGGGGACAGGGAGAGCTATAACTGGCATCAGGGGTGAACGGGGACCTGGACAGTCATTTGCTGTCTCTTCCCGTGAGAAGAGGAGAACAAAGTCAGCAGATGCCAGTTCAGAACAAATAAAAGATTACGCTGCTTCACACAGCAAACAATTCAGCTCTGGAACTCAGCACAAGAAATTGCAGATGTGAAGAGTCTGCAAGGGTTCGAGGAGGGGCTGGACTCGTTCATGGAAGGGGAATCTGCTCCTGACTCCTAAATAGACAGAATTTCTTTCCAGAGGTATACCTCTCACTGTACATGACAGAAGGAGGTTAGTTTGTCTTCACAGCACGAGCTAGGCAAAATGAATTTGGGGAAAAGGAAAAAAGAAGAAAAAATGAAGAAGAAGAAAAAAAAAAAAAAAAAAAAAGAGAAGAACCCTTTTGAATCACTGGGTGAAATTGTATTCTACCAAAAAAAGTGTGTCCTGGAGAATCCCTCTGCAAAAACAGGGTCTCTTGGACATGGATGCATTGACTTCCATAGCCAATCTGCTCATACTAGTCATGGGGATTTCTCCGTAGCACACTGCAGTTCATAGAACGCAAATTCTGACATTGCCATGAGCCGTGGCGTTACTCTACTTCTGGGAGCGTGCCAGAATAAGAACCCCGCTGTTGCTACAAAGAAAACCCACAGAAGAACAAATCTGTCAAGAGAGACAGGGGTGCGGTTTGGAGACCCTGCTGGAACCGAGGCGCTAGTCTTGATAGGCAGAGCTCGCTTGGTCAGACAACGGCAAAAAGATCTGTCATGAAATACACTTCAAAAGAAAAGAATAAGTCACTCCCGTAATAAATGAGTGGCTTTCTCTTTACAAATGAAAACAGAGTCTTAATAACATCTGGAGTGCGTAACCGTGCTGCACCACAGCTAAGCGGGGGTTTCTCAGAGACACGGTAATGCTCTCCGGCTCCGGTGCTGCATCTGCTGGGGGTGGTTGGAGGCTGCAGGTGGAGCGGGAGGGGAGGGCACTCCTCCTGCTTTGGTTGCTGAAGATGAGCCTAACCAAGGAACCGGGGCAGCTCTTCAGCCCAAATAGGCAACAAAGAGGAGAGAGTAAGCAAACAGCAGGCAAGGACCAGGGCGAGAAGGTAACAGAACTCCCAGCGAGAAACCCGCCCACAGACAGCACCGAGGGGCAAGTGGTTTTAAATGCGAGATGTGCTGAGAGGAGAGAAAGAAAATCCTGTTAAGTATCAGCACAACCTTAGAAAGTACCCGGTTCTGCAGCACAAGGACCCAATGCTCAGCCCCAGGACAGCGACATCACTGCACAACCAATGCTTCACAGCGGCACAAGTTCCTCCCACACGCAGGCAGAAGGAACACCCCTACCCCAGGCTGGTTTTACGTGTTCGTTCAGTGGAAATGCTTGTCTGCAGAAGCCACGTTCCACACGTTCTCACTGCCGGCAGTCCAAGTATTGCAACAACAAATCAAGGAAATGAGCCTCTTCCCCCATATCCACAAGATTTTATTGATGGAACTGAACCAGCAGGCTTGCAACACACCCTTGCAATACCAACCAGAAAATCATACATGTATACGCCCTGTTTTCCCAGATTTACCTTTACTCTTCTAGTCTGAAAGGGCGTCGCAGTGAAAATGTCATCGTGGTTGTCCTTCGGCAAATGGTCCAGGAAGTCTCTCATCTGCTGCTTCCTTTTGAAGGTTCCCACTTTGGCAGTTATCATAACCGGCTCCTTCTTACCTACACGAATCAAAACATTAATTGTTCTAAGACATCAGTTACACAGCATGGTTGTAAAATTTGCTAACTACCATCAAACCTAGTGATACAGAGTCCAGTTGCTCCTTTTTGGAAACGTCTTACAGCTTTGTGATTCTTTGCGTTCTTAAACAATTCATGCTTTCAAAAAGAATTTCTCTGCTACATCTTAATCGGAAGCTCACTCTAGAGCCTTACGTAGCCATTGCAAGTGTCAGACATCAGCTATTTTATTACGATTTTAACAGAATTATCCACGCATCTGCACTTCAGAGACAAAAGACACTAAGATTAATCACCCATGTCAAGAGGCATAAAGCGCTCAAACAAAGGCTCTGCTGCGCACAGACCACTCTAGCATCCTCAACACGAGGTTTATGGAATGCTCATCTGAGACTTCAGCACACACAGTCGCATCCTTCGCAAACCTTAATCCAATTAGCACACCTGAACGATGAGCCATTAAACCTGCTTGAAGGAAAGAAAGGACTTCCTCACTTCCAGCCATGTATGTGTTCCTATCCCCTGCTTTCCATTACAAGTTACTTTCTGGGCAAAGGCAGAACATCTTCCTAGCATCCTCATCTCCAGACAAAAACTAAAGCAGCGGCTTACGCAGACAGTCAAGTAAAGAAGAAAATTAATGTGCAATTCACAGATTTTCAGAAGAACAAAGTATTTTTGTCTCTGTGCTAAGATTCACCGTTAACAGGATGCGCTCGCCTTCTGAGAGAAAGCCAGTGAACAGCTCCTAACTGCCAAGAAAGACCCTTGCTTAGTATTACGCAGGACTATTATGCAGGACTGCATTTAGTCCTTTGCTTTGCTACAGTCATTTTAGAGTGTCTTAGTAGTCAAAAGGCCCAAGCGAGTCTGAGAGGTCCCAAACACTGCTTTCCTCAAAGCAAAAAACCTTAAAACCACTATGGCAGACCAACCCCTTACTAACACTCACTAACCAAAACAACTGTGTCTTCTATTAAGCTGGAGTCTGATCACGTCTAACACCAGGGTGAAACGGGAAGAAAATTCTCTACAGGAGATCAGCAGTGGAGAAATGAGCAGCAACATTAGAAAAAGCTTTCATAATCACCAAAGCACAGGGAATTTTGATACCATGGGAATAGTCAAAATAAGATGGTTTCTATCTGTGCTCCAAAATGCTTGAGAACATACCGCCCCTGTCAAATGCATTACCAAACTGATGCCCAGCAGACTCTCGCACAAGTTCTGTAACTGCAACAACACATTTCAAAGAAAGGTTCACGTAAAAATAAAGCGCGTTGTCCAGCACTTGAACCCTCAATCTGCTGCTTTTCCAACTCTGCACAACATGACAGTTCACTGCCTTCAAGGGCCGGGAAACCTGCTGAGATCATCTGGTCTGTTCTACGTTACCGAGGCCACAGAACTGGAGCCAAGCATTCCTGCGTGAAGTCCAGGAACTGTGAGTAACCTGGATCACCTCCTTTGGACAGAAAAAATGTTTGTAATGCTTTCGGTAAAGGGGGACTGATGCACAGCCTTAACCACCGCCAAACATCACCAGAGCTGTCTTTGCCCACAGTTGTGTAACACTCGAAGCTTCAGCTTCCAATGGCTGAGTGATGGCGTCTCTTTGTCAGCTAGAGGAGTTGCTATCAAATGGCTTTCCTCACCTAAGCACTTACTACATCATCGTAACCTTCTCTGTGTTAAATAACTGCATTGAGCACCTTGTGCCTTTCATTTCTGGGCATACTTGCTCGCCATAAACATGAATTACTGACTTCAGAACTGGACAGAAAACAGCAACAGGCATGTCAGTGCCAGACACCAGGGAATGTAACTTTGCTCTTCTTACTCCATGTTGCACTTAGTGCACCCAAGCACCCCGTATCCTTTTTGGATAGACGGCTCTGCAAGTAGCTCATTATCTCCTAGGGCCTCCAAGAGCCTCTTCAGATATAAATAGCTATTTTCTATTAGGTGGCGAGGCCAGTTTAAGTCTTCCCATCATGCTAAAAACTAGAAAACTCTAAAAATATCCCTTTTCTTATTGTTACTTCAGTCATTTATGGCATCCTCCAAGCTCTCCAACAAACCTTTATACTATGGACGATAACCTTCTTCGCTACTGGACCCTGATGTGCGTTTATGTCTGTATCTCTCATTTCATAATAAATGCTGAATTTAAAATTATTTAAAGACAACGAAATACCCAGAAACAAGATGTCAGTACCGTTCTGTTCCGGTTTTCCTGAAGTGGTAGTCTTCTTGGCATGCTTTTTGGAACCTTTTGCCTGTTGTTGTTCTACATACTTCTCATAGCACTCTTCAGCAGAGCGAGAGCCCACCGCCATGGCCACCTCTACCCAGAAGCGATTCCGGTGCTTTGGAAACGAAGCAGCGGCCCTGCCAAGAGAACAAAGCCACAACCTTCGTCATGCCGAAGAACCTGTGCAACGCTGCCGAGTGAAAAACCCAGAGACCAGCTGCCTGTCTAGAAAGGACGCTGCGCGTTGGATGTAGAGAATCTTGTCTCTGGTGTCTTGTCCAGGCACTTTAAAACATGCAAAAATTTATTGGAACAATTTAAACCAAGAGCTCAGTTACAAGATAAATTTCTTCCTTATTTGCAGCAGGTCCCCCCCACCCCGGTGGCATGAGCTCATGCCTTTTCAGGTTCCTAATCTAAAAGAAACAAAAACAAACATGGTCATTTTATTACTTAATGTATGTATTAAGTACTGCCCAGTAGTTTAAGTAATTGGATGATGCATTAATTAAACATTCCTGCAGTTAATCTCCCTTTACAAAACTTAAATACATAAGTACGTCACATTTAACATTTTATTGCATTAGGGAAGAGAATACGCTACCTCTGACTTACTGTCTAAATCATAACTCTGAATACTTTTGCCATATTATTTACTCGTGTTTTTCAGTTTTACTCATAGGAATGTTTATCAGTTTTAACAAGATTAAGTCTGTGGTTTTGAAAAATGGGTAGAGGAGTAGATTCACAAAATTTTGCCCAATACCTGTGTTCCTCTCACTTTACACTAATGACAGTGGTAGGGGCTGCTACAGGCGGTTTAGAAAACAGTCAGTTGTCTCCTCTATTTCACTATTGTTTAATTTGTTAACAAAATTTATTTTTTTTTAAGAGGAAATTAAAACGTAGAGACTGAATCTGAAAAATCCAACTCCAGACCATCCAAACCCTCCAGTACCTTACACCTCCCGATGCCCCAGGGAAACTTTGCCCTGTGAAGACAGGGCAACCACTTGCCTGTAGAGCTTCTGTAATTCCTTTTCAGACCAACCGTCAGTTTCCCTTGGAAAAAGTTCTAGAGATTTCTGCATGTTTTTCCTTTCACGCTCTCTGGATTTTGCTGCTGAAGACATGGCAGTATTAGAAACTTCACAATTTGGTTTTTTATTAGATACTTTTGAATTCTTTTCTTTTACATGACATTCCTCTTCATTGGTTTGGGTCTCAGTGTCAGACTCAAGCAAATATCTTGGAGGGTTGATTCTGCTTCTTGTCCTCCTTGCCTTGTCAGGCACATGGGAAGTACTGGACTCGCTAGAAGGTGTTTTTCCTTCAAGAAAACCAGAACCGTCAAAGGATTCGGGCACACTTTGCCTCAACGGCACATTATGGGAGCCAATAGAGTGTTTTACTGTCCTTTGTTCACACGACACCTTGTTTGCATCATACTGTGAACTTTTACTGTTAGAGGAAGATTTAGAGGTTTTAGTAACCTGTTTTAGTAAAGGTTTGGCTTTCCTTTTGATACACAGTGGGATGTCTTCACTGGATTCCTCTTCCTGATCTTTGCTTGACAATTCTTCTGTTAAATGCTTGTCTTGTTGTTTGGCTGACCTTAAAGAGTACTTGTAAGGCTGCCGATAGACAGTCAGTTCTCCATATTCCGCACCTCTTTTTTCCTTTGTCCTTCCTGAGATTCTGCTGTTAGAGTTACGTTTCTTTTGTTCCCTGGTATTTAAGGGAGTCAGCTTAACAGAAGGCTGTGTTTTCATTTCTGTACTACTGACTGCATGATCACTTTCATCATCACCTGAAACAAAGCACCTGGCCTTTCTTCCAGCAGACTTGGTTTCTCTTTTGGAACTTACTCCTTTTTCATTGTTTTTCCCTGAAAGAGATGATGCCAGTATAGTATAATATCACATATTGTAACGCAAATCATTACTGTGTTCTCAGACAAGCATAGACTAGCCTGCTGCAGGATGCGATGCATCCCACACTCGTTAACATCTGTGAACTCCTTTCTCTTATTTAGACTGTAGTCCGTAGGAAGAGACAAGCAGCACACCTCCAGCGTGCAGCTCCCCATGCTCTGCAGAAGCCTCTCCCCACATTAAGAGAACACTGGAGTTCCTCAGGACAAGGAGATACTGTGTTGAAAGGTCACGTTGGGATACAAAAATAAACACTGCTTCCCTCCAAAACACAGCAAAATGTCACTTAAGAGAGAAGCGGGTGATGCTAGGAAATACTTTGTCACGCTCTGTACTGCCCACCCCTTCCCCATTTAACAGACATGTAGCACAGGTAATCTGCAACCCCAAGATTTATCTGACAGATGACTATAAACTCATTTCTGCTGTTAAGGGATGCCCATAACTTTACCAAACACGACTGAGTAAAACCAGCACCTAGCGAAGCTTCCCGAGATCGCTACACCTCCTTTCCCATACGTGTATCTCGGAAGGATGAAGTAAAGGCCTTCTGCCCTCACACGTACACTCCTATGTATTTGGGATTAAATTCTTCAGGAACAGGAGGCTACACGATACAGACGTGACAGCGTGCCCCAGCAGGCAGGCCATTTCTCTGCATGGCAGTCAAGAAGCAAAGCAAATCCATTTACACATGGCTCTTACAAAGAGCACATAGCGTGAAACCAGTTGTAAGAACTGAATTCATTCTGAGCAAGTGTCCCTCTGCTCAGAGGGAGTACAGCCGGCAGCAGGCAGGGTTCCTCGTGCACAGGAGATGTCCCGTTCCTGCCCAGGTCACTCCCATGACAGACTGCCTCCAGGCGACTAAAAGAACGAGGATTATTATCAAGGCTACAAAAGGGAACGTGAAAGTATTGAGCAGACAGAGAATAAAATTGTAACCAGAAAGTGTTGCTAAAATGCTATGACTGAGACTGAGCAAACGCTGACGGCCCAAAAGCTTTACTTCTGCGGTGAACAGCTTTTCTGCAGGAAACATTACAGTTGCTTTAAAAGAGAAACTTCTGCTTGTATTTTATATTGTTTTCAGGGTTCTATTATTTCTCAAATTTTATTAAAAATAAAGGTTTTAAAGCTCTGTTAATACACATTTTTTGCCTATGTAGGCATTTCATTTATTTTCATTCATCCAGCTTAAAAAGGAAAGCCAGACCACCAATTCCCCGGACTGGTGACCTCCACTTCTCTCCAGGCTCTCGAGTCACACTTAATATCTATGTTGAGAGATCCAAAGCACAGGAGCAGAAACTTTAAAAAAAAGTCATAATCATTTAATTTCAATTTCCAGAAGGAAATCTGCGTGTTCCCATGATGTAAATACAGAAGGGATTCACAAACGTAGTTTATGTTCGGAGCTGTAAAACTAGGCATTGATGCTACTCTGATAATTCTTCATAGAAGAAGCAATCGTCCATTGGAAGATTTAAATAAATTCTTTGCATTAACAGGACATCAGCATACTGCTCTGGCACGCAACTCACACTCCCACTGATTCTAGTCAATAACTTAAAAAAAATATTTTTTTACCTTGTCTTTGGCTTTTTGGCGTTTCTTCTATTTTCTCCATTTTTTCCTTTCTTTTATTCTTCTTAGAGATGGAACTGGTCTTTCTTTGAGATTTTGCACTAATAAACATCTTCAAAATAAAACAATTTAATCTAAACTTCTGCAAGAGATTACATATCAAGCTTACCGATGCCAGCTCTGAAAAAGCCAAATGTTTACAGGATTGGTAGATTTAAGTCACCTACATCATCCAGTATCTACTAAATACTATTTGATTAACACACGTGTTTATACAAACGTATGCAACCAAAGCAACTTAGCCAGGCTCCCTTTAAGTTTAAATATTCTAAAATGCAAATTAAAGTCTCAAGACGTAGAACTGCTTGAGTTGGTGGTAAATTGGACGTACACCTTCACTGTGCAGCTAATGAGAAGTGTTAGTACTCCCCCCATTCCATGAGGCTGACTAGTCTTAGATAAAAAACCCCTCACTAGTACCACAAAGAATGCTCCTTTCCTTCACTCGTTATCAGAGTATTATCAGAGTTGCTTCAAGCGTCACAATCCATAAGAACAGCACACCTCAATCAAAACTGGGGTGACCTGATACAAGAAGCGAGGAAAGAGCTGGTCCGAATGAACTGAGACCCCACCCAGGCAGAGAACCGAGAGCAGTACAGGTTAGCACAAACCCCACGCGCAGCACGGGCATCCCGCGTGCGATTAAACGCTGTGGCACGGACTCAGCATTAGAGTATTACAGAAAAGGTTTTACTTCGGAACCTCTGTGACCCAGACCAGTACGTGTGGGCAACTTCGGGTTTGATACATCTATCTTTCAAAAAACTACCCAACTTATTTTTCCAGAAGTAATTCCCCATTATCCCCATTTTACAGACAACAACAATTATCTGGTAATACGGAGATTAAGACTATTTTTTTGTTTGTTTTAAAATGTTTTTATAATGTTTTCAAGATTTCCTGCCTCTCCGGGTACTTGTAAGAGCTGGACTCTTTCAGTAGATACCTAGCCAAGTTTATTCATTCTATTTAAGATACATTTAAGTAACAATACGCAAGAGAATCTTACCATGCCCAGATAATCTGTTCCACCTTCCTCTATAGTCACGTTTAGTTTCTGATCAACAAACTCACGTTGCCCACACCAGAAGCTTAATGGTCGTTTAACAAGACGGCCGCTACGAGTGTAAACTACGTTTGAGTCAAATATGGAACTGCGTTTTGGTGTTGTATCTACAAGAAAAAAGAAGAAATATAGTTTTGTCCCAAATATAGTATTGAAAATTCACCTTTGCAGACTTCACAAGCATAGGAGCAATATTGTGATTAGACCAGTTCATCTGCACTGACTACGTGGAAAATACAAAACTTACCACAAAGTTAAGTTGTTCTTTGAAAAGTGTTCAGGTTAGAAATGAGCATACCTTAACGTGATTCACAAGTTACAAAATCTACTGTTGTGAAATTTTTATTTTGTTTAGAAGGTTATAAATACTGTAAAGGCCATATAGGGAAGTAGAATCATAAAGAAAAGTTGTCACACTGAGCAAATCCTAACTAACCAGAGAAAAAAAAATAAAACAGCTTTTACAGCGTTAGCAAGAAAATCTGATTCTAGTATTGTCGTGGTTTAACCCCAGCCAGCAACTAAGCACCACGCAGCCGCTGCCTCACTTCCCCCCACCCAGTGGGATGGGGGAGAGAATCGGGGAAAAAAAAAAAAAAGTGAAACTCGTGGGTTGAGATAAGAACAGTTTAGCACAACAGAAAGGAAGAAAATAACAAGGATAATAACAATAATAAANCCCACCCAGGCCAACTCCCCCCAGTTTATATACTGGGCATGATGTAACACAGTACGGAATACCCTGTTGGCTACTTTGGGTCAGCTGCCCTGACTGTGTTCCCTCCCAGCTTCTTGTGCCCCTCCAGCCTTCTTGCTGGCTGGGCATCAGAAGCTGAAAAATCCTTGACTTAAACTAAACATTACTTGGCAACAACTGAAAACATCAGTGCGTTATCAACATTCTTCTCATACCTAGCTCAAAAACACAGCACTGTACCGGCTACTAGGAAGACAATTAACTCTATCCCAGCCAAAACCAGGACAAGTATTAACAAACAGTACAATGAAGTTTGGCCAAAACCCTATTGGAACGTATGACAAGATATTAAAAAGTCAAAGTTAAAACCAAAAGCTATTATGTCCCTAACAAAGCTAGGATTGCATTACAAGGCAAAGAAAAAAACAGGTTGATCATTAGGTTATGGCTTTACAACCCTTTTCTTCTGAAACAAAGCCAATGTAATGAATTTTTCCACAACCCATTCTCTCCATCCCCAGTTCTCATCACTATGCCTCAACTGTGGCAAAAATATTAAGATGCCATAAAACAAACCTGCTCAAGGACTTGATACGAGTTTAAACTAATGCAACTAAAAAAAGGGGGGGGCACTGCAGGGGAGGAGTCCCAAGGATGGAGCCTTGATGCAGGTATTAAATCCTACGGGCATCCCAGAAGGACTTAAGAGGACAGTACGTTACGCAAAATAGCAACTGGAGAAAAAATTAAGTCAGGTTTGCTGTCAGAATAAACACCTCTGGAGTCATTGCCTTCAGCTACTACAGACCGAAACGGACTAAAACGGACTCCTGCTTCTTTCCCAGGGTTTACCCTCAGGACAGCCTCTAAACACTTGCTGTAGCTGTTGCACATCAGCAAACCAGAAATAAAGAAACAAGTCAACGCTCTTGATCATTGCAGTCTAAGTAAACACAAACAAAAAACTTCTCACAACTAGTTTGTTACCTCTTCCACACAGCCTAATTAACAAGATACAAACCAGACAGGTATTAGATATCTTTTGCTGGGGAAAACAGCTCTCAAACACCCTGTCCTGGTTTTGGCTGGGATAGAGTTAATTGTCTTCCTAGTAGCTGGTACCGTGCTGTGTTTTTGAGCTCGGTATGAGAAGAATGTTGATAACGCACTGATGTTTTCAGTTGTTGCCAAGTAATGTTTAGTTTAAGTCAAGGATTTTTCAGCTCCTGATGCCCAGCCAGCAAGAAGGCTGGAGGGGCACAAGGAGTTGGGAGGGGACACAGCCAGGGCAGCTGACCCCAACTGGCCAAATCTGTATTTCATACCATGTGACATTTTAGGAACTGGGGGGGATCGCTGGTCGGGGACTAATGGGTGCATCAGTCAGCAGGTGGTGAGCAATTGCATTGTGCATCACTTGTATATTCCAATCCTTTTATTATTACTGTTGTCATTTCATTAGTGTTATCATTATCATTTTTAGTTTCTTCTTTTCTGTTCTATTAGACCATTCTTATCTCGACCCACAAGTTTTACTTCTTTTCCCGATTCTCTCCCCCATCCTACTGGGTGTGGGGGGGGAGTGAGCAGCTGCCTGGTCCTTAGTTGCTGGCTGGGATTAAACCATGACACACCCCAGCTTTTTTCCAAAGAAAAAGATTATTAAATACCCACAAGCGTTATCATCCTTCGGTAATACTTCATAGATGGTGTTTCTGGTCTTAGGTTTCTTTACATCACTTGCTGAACCTTCTGCGTTTTTCAACACGTCTGTACCCACCACTGCATCACTCTCTTCATCTTCATCCTCAACAGTATTTTGGTTTTGTTCTTTCCTAATGATTTGGAGTTTAAGAAAAGAAATAGTAAACATCTGAAGCAGCTGTCCTTTAACAACACATTAACTGGTGGAAACTCAAAGTATTCTCCTCATCTCGGCAAAAGCCCAAGAGCACAGTGCAGCTGTACTCACACGGGCGCCGTGCGAGCCGCTGATCGGTGAAGCCCTTTGCTTCTGTTTACTCTAAGGCAATGTAAACAAGCAGAACAAAACCAAACCAGTATAATGAAGAAAGGTAAAAGGGTATCCTTCCAAAGTGGTGACCTGTATTTGCCTGGAACACACTCTTCATACACACATCTACCATCTTTTATACTCCTCTAGTATAGTATTCTTAAAAGGCAAATTCTCAATAAATACTTAAAAGAACATTGCAATGAAACAGAATATCCAAAGAAGTTACCTCCTCCTTTCCTCAAGAAACTCCTCAACATATTCCTTCCACTTTTTGGAAAACCCGTATGTAAATCTTTTGACGAAACGGTAGGGAAATCCTGTTTGAAACAAAAGTGGCATTAACAATAGCTGAGCAATACTTTTAATCAAAAAGGGTAGAAATAATATTCAGTACAATCATGGTTTTGTAAGTACCTCAGAAGCTCACTACATCTTTAAACACTAGAGAGAGACAGGTTTCACAGCATCGTTTAGGTTGGAAAAGACCTTTAAGATCATGAGTCTCCCCAGTTCAAGAGAACAGCATACTTCATAGAAAACTCAGCCAAGGGGTCATTAATTACAGACGTCGGTATCTGGAGACAGCATTCTAGTTTCCTGGGAACCAGGAGCATAAGCTTTTCCTTGCCTATCTTGCTGGACTGGCACGTGGCTTCTCTGCAGAGTGCCAGAAGTCCCTCAGACAGCCTGAGCTTTTCGGGTTCTGGTTAGGTCTAAGCCGTTCAGGACTTAGCATATCAAGGAAACTCTACTTGGAAGAAAATTTTATTGTGCTTTGATACAGAAGCTGTTCCATCAAGAGCACACAGACTGTTCATGAGGCTTAGACAAAGAACGACTGCATCAGAATCAGGTGTAGTCAAAGCGGCCAGCAACATTATAACCTGGGAAATTCTTCAGGTAGTACAGATACAACAGAATGACTCGTTTTGTCTCTGAAATTGGAAAACAACCCTAAAAACAAATGCACACCAAGTTATAATGTAATCCTTCGTTGCAACAGAGAAGGAAAAAAACATCACTTGAACTCCAGTCTTCCTGAGCAAAACATTGGACATTTCACACTCTCTCGGATACAATCATGTGGCCTTCTCATTGACAGGATTTAACAATGTTAACAACACCACTGAGCTACCGCTTGCCTGCTCACAACGTCTAAGAAACCACCAGCGTTCAGCCTCTGACGCTGAGACCACTAGAGTCATGGACGACTACCAGAAGGGTCTGCAACTTGTGATTAGAAAACAAGCGTAAGTAGTAGCCTATTTATCTGAAATCCTGGGAAGCTGTATCTTTACTGGAAAGCCTTCAACAGGCATGAGTCCAAAAAATTAAAAAAAAAAAATAAAGAAAGAAAAAGGAAATCACATCCACAAATTGTTAATCTTTGGAGCTGAAAAGCCATTAATGTCAGCCTGCACCAACAGAGAGTTCCAGCAACTGAGCTCCTCCAGGTGGATGGGAAAGGAGAAAGGCACTCTTTCGTTACTTTATTTAGCACACAACCAAAGGTCCATCTAGCTCTCGCAGGGAGAGGACACTAGCAGCAGAGGCCAGAGTACAGAAGCAAGGCGAGTATACAGGAATATTCCCTCCAAGCAATCCCCCAACCTCCAGCTGAGAAGTCAACACTGATTTCTATGTATTTAAAAACCCTAAAGGTTTCTCCTGTTCTGCAAGCCAGAAAGTCTTAGCTTAGTTTGTCCTTTGCCCTATGAAAGCCTTCTCATAACTTTACACACACCGTTCTTCTCCGCACGCTTCCTACTACTTCTGCATTCTTTCTGAGAGTAGCTTGTTGAGGTTTCTGTGGGGAGGGGGAAGGAAAGATGTGGACTTGTACCCAGTCTCCAAGATGTTCATGTATCACACAGCTTTTACAGCCAATAACAGTCTTTTTTTTTTTGTTCCATTCATTTTCAATGTTCAAGTATTTTCGCTGCTAGTGAGCATTAAGGCGACCACTTAACAGAACCATCTATCGAAACCCGCAAACCTTGTTCCTCAGTTTTTACAGTGAACCGTGAGTCTTGCAATCATACGTCATCATATACTATCACAGGGGGGCTGGACTAGATGATCTTTAAAGGTCCCTCCCAAACCAAACTATAAAACAATTCTATGTTGTATGCAACAATATGCTTTCCCCTACCACCACATGCATCATTTTACATTTACCAAGACTGAATTTCATCATTTTGATGCCCATTCTGAAGCTCTTGCGACATGCTTTGTGGCCAGCACTCACCCTTACCCTGCTGATGCAACTTGGCAACATCAGACTACAGCTGCTGCTTCCCAGCTCATGTTCTTTTCTGCAAAGTTTATGAATCTGCTCAACAGCCCACATCATTATGGGATTCTTTTTATTCCTCTTGTTTTCTAGTGTTATTTAAATCCACAGAAGCTCCTCCTCCTTATCACGTAACTACTTTGCATCCTTACAACCTTCCCAAGAGCCTTTCCAGAAGCCCAAAGTCTAGGGGCCCCATCAAAGAAATCTTACACCGTTGTAAGGCATTACTTCATCTAGAGTAGCACTGTAGATGCCTTCTCCCATACCTCGCTATCTGTACATCCACCAATCCCACTCATTCTTACAGTTCCTACTGGTTTACCTCATATGAATGCCAAACTCCACACTCCTTAATTTCAAGGGACTTGAGAAACAACTTTCTTAAAAAGCTTTGCATCAGCCACCTTTCAGGCCCGTAAGTATCAAAGCAGGTTTTTTTGCGAGATGCTACATACTAGTTATTTCATCCTTCAGCTCCTCTAAAATGCTTTAGGAGTGGCATTTCATTACAGCTGTGATGGGTTGACCTTGGCTGGGTGCCAGGTGCCCACCAAAGCCATTCTATCACTCCCCCTCCTCAACTGGAGAGGGGAGACAATAATATAACAAAAGGCTCATGGGTGGAGAACAGGACAGTTTAATAAAGCAAAAGCAAAGGAAAATAAGTTATTTTGTTCTCTACTTCCATCAGCAGGTGATGTCTGGCCACTTCCTGAGAAGCAGGGCTTCAGTACTCGTAATGGTTGCACCAGAAGTCAAATGTAAAATAATGAATGTCCCCCCTTCCATCTCCCTTTACTTAGCTTTTATAGCTGAGCAGATGTCGTATTGTATGGAATATCCCTTGGGTCAGCTGTCCTGGCTCTGTCCCCTCCCCAGATCTTGCCCACCCCCAGCCTGCTGGGTGAGGGGGGAATGGTGGAGAGACAGCCTTGATGCTGTGGGAGCACTGCTCAGCAGCGGCCAAAACACCGGTGGGTTATCAACACCTTTCTAGCTACCAACGCAGAGCACAGCACAGCGCTACGAGGGCTGCGGTGGGGAGACCTAACTCCGTCTCAGCCAGACCAATACAACAGCACATAGGTTCATTCTTTACACAGACTGGATAAAGTATTTCCTGATCATCAGGAAGGGCTCTAGCCAAAGCACAGCAAGTGCCGTTCCACAGATGCAGGCTGGAACGGAGCGAGCACCACGGGGGGTTGCGTGCAACATTCCTGCTGTGGGGCTGTTGGGACATCAGCCACAGAAAACACCTTTCCAGGAACAGAGCCTGTGCAGCTAAAGAGCCTGTACTGTCCTTTGCACCGTTTCACTGACAGTGACCAGCAGATGGGTTTGCTAGCGCAACTGGAGTCCCAGATTGCTAGTAAACACTTTCGATAACGAGGCAGAAGTAGGGAAGTGCCTAGCCAGTGCTCTTGCTGCAACACAATTCATTAATGATTTCAGTCCTTTGAAGTCACTCGGAGTATCGGCACACAGCAGTCTTATATTTTCCACAGGCAAGTAGTTCTGTAGTGGTGCAGCTTGGTTCACAAACTGTTGGTGCCACTGCTGACAGTCCCAGCCGTTTTCGGCTGCCAGTACCAGCATTTTCGGGAAATCCTCGGGTTAGACTTTAGATGTGGCATTTCTTCTCCTCTCCACCTACATTAGCTTGTCTTTAACTCCTCTTTTGATTCCTATATCAATATTGAATCTGTTCAGGGTATTTCCAGGGTATTTTCCACACCGCCCTATGAAAGTTTTTGCGTGTTCAAAGGCAAGGAGGAAGCTGAGAAGGACAGATGTTTTGCCCTAAGTCCAAAGATCAGAGGAATTGACCCAGCACGGTCCATTAACTCTTAAGCTTAGGAAACCTCTGTAGTACTTGAGCCACCCTGCTCAGAAGTCTCTGGCTGTCACTTTTCCTTCTCAGAATATTGAAATAAAAACAAATACAAGTATTTAGCAGAGGAACTAATAAAAATATTAAAATCAGAGTGCAGCAAAGTCAGGTATTTATCCGAATGCATCCCAGTACCGCAAATGAGAAGAAAAAACTAAAGCCGCAGACACACCTTTGGATGCCTTGTGCTGGGCCTGAAAGAGCAAAGAGTGCATATATGCTCCTGTAAAAAGAGCGTGATCACGCCCACAGGGCACATCTGCATTAAGGCAAGCATTTATTCCATCTATGCCACAGATGATCTTTACATTCCTAGAGCTGCTCGTAACCACTAACATGGCAGCTCATTTACTGGTGAACATGACAGAGAACTTTAACTCTGTGCGTAAACTAAATTTCCTTTGAAATTCCACTTGCGTCAAAACAATCTGAAGCAGGAAGTTTGGACGGACTTGGTATAACATACCACTTAGACCCTAAAGATGGATCGGTTTACTAAATTATAAAGCACTGGCACCATAACTAGTCTATCTCCAAACAGAAATTCCACATAGCATTGCAGAGCTAGTCCTTAATTACTAAATAGTAAGTCACAGATAGAATGCGAACACCAGAGTAATTTCAGTAGTGTATAAACAATCCCTATTTGAATGTCTTAGCACGATTTAAATGCCAGAACATTGACCAAAATTACATAGAGGCAATCTTAGCAAAAAACAGTTTCCTTGAGAGAATGTACCCATTAGCCAACTTCATGCTCTGAAAGCCCTCTCTGTAACTGCAGCACCCTAAAATACCAGCTGCAATTAACATTAGGTAGTATTTAGAAATCTGATGCTGAAGTCACTTTCCATCATGTGCTGAATACCCACCGAGCCCAATTAGCCGGATAAGACAAAACGATCGCTTCAGCAGTATGTTCCATCATAGATCTAAAGCCCTTCTCAGTCTGTAATGTTACATTAAGAATGATCTTCTTACCTTCTTTTCTCATTGAAGCTGAATCTATACTTCCCTCTAGCAAGTAGATACTGCCAGATGATGTTTTAACTTGGTTGTGTGCTATGCGTTCCGTAATTGCATTACTATGCCATGACAGATCTTTCATATCTCTAAGAAAAGACAGATAACATGAAGAACAGAAATAAAACAGTGTTTTGATAAAAGAAAGAATCTAAAACCAGAATATTGATATTCCCTATGAGACCGGCAGTGTTACATATATTATGAGCGATACAGACACTAGCAGGATGTGCTAGGTTTTCTTTTCTTAGCTTGGCAGAGAAGCCACTCTGGCCTTGTTCATTTTGTCTCCTGTCCAAGTGCTAGACATGTCAACTACTGCAAATGTTAGTCACAGAACATTAGCTTGACATTAGCTGTCCATTGCTACAGAAGCAAAATGGACTGAAGGACTCCATCCAGCTCATTATTGCAGTGATACCATTATGCAAGTTATAAAACTACCATTATACAGGTCAAATGTATACTTTCCCCAGGATTATTGTATTTATTTGTGACCTTCCTACGTAAAAGACAAAAACAACTGAAGGAGTCCTAATATGTACTAAAATTGGACTTGTTAAAAAATTAAGGGACTTCTCCATGAGAAATAAAAAATAGACCCAAGTATTAAAGTAGAAAATCTACAGAGTGTTGGAGGGTTTTTTTTTTTTGTTTTGGTTAAATATACTTTTACAACAGTAACCAACAGACCAAACTGCAGAAGAGTATTAAGGACTGAAACCCAAGACAACAGTGAAAACACTCAACTGTGTAACTTGACACACAATATTAACAGAAGCCAACTCAGAGGGTCTATAAAGCAAATCAAATATATCATGTGTAAGCAACATGTATCAGATACACATAACACAAGCAAAAAGAGAACATGTTGCTAGTAGCGAAGGGTGCAAAGTGAGAGGATGGGTGCAAAGTGAGAGGATGGGTGCAAAGTGAGAGGATCAGTCATTTCCATACAGCCATGAAACAAATGTCAATTCCTACTAGGAATCCCACCACAGAATATGTAGCCTCCTGACATCTCTCAGTAAGCATACTGAATTACTTCCTTTCACAGTGCTGCTGCTGTTGAGTGAGGTTCCGAGTTGTCAGTAGATAAGTAACTGCATTAGGTAGTTACTAACTACAGAAAGAGTAGAATACTCCTTTCCAAGGGATATTTTCACAATGTCTTCAAACCACTTTATTGCAAGCTAAATCTCTCCTTTGTTCTGACACTTGTTTTCCTGATCTTATAGCTATTTGAATACAATCTGACCAAAAACATAACCAAAAAAACCCAGAGGCAGTTTTCAGGTGGATCAGCTGCTGCCATGGTTCACCACAGAGCTGTAGGAGTAATAGTGCCATCACAAATGACATGGCAGGAAGATACAGCTGATGGCAGTCTGCACCAGGTTTGACCTACAGCAGCCACAAAATAGAATTTTTGTGAAATGAAGTAGAAGCTCATCATACCCCTAATCAGCACTAGTTTGGGGGGTCTACTAGACAAACACAATTGTCTTTATTCCTCTTAAGCTCTTTGATCGACTCAGGACAGGACTTTGAAATAATTATTCAACCAGTAGTCTTCTGTATGTAAGCATTCTACCTATTGCACACATGAAGGAATTCACCTCTTCCTTGACAAAGAAGTTTAAATTATAACATCACTTTGTATTTGCCAAAGGCTAAGAGTAAGTTCCGTGAAGGTGCAGCTCCCATGGCCACCTAAGCCAGGACAACCATGGTTCCTTCTCCGCCACCATTCCTCAGCCTCCAGCCACGCAGTCCCTCATCCCCCTGCACACCAGCTCTCCCATTCTGCAGGCTCTGAAGCAAATGGGTTCAGAGTGCTTTGTCAGAAGATAGATAACTATGTTTAAAAAAAAATGGTAATAGATGTAAACACTGTCACGAGGGTTAGGATGCAAGCAAAGGGCCACGTTCCCTGTGGCTGGGGAGGAAAGCAGCAGAAGCGTGTGGAACTGCTTCCGACAGTTACCAAGATATTCCAAGAATACAAGTCTCAAAGCTACAGCTCTTCAGCCAGGCGAGGATGGTTTAGCCCTTCTAGCTCAGATGCTGAAAGCCCACCAACATGATTTACATTGCATTTAAATCAGAAAAACTTTTCCTTACTTCCGTTTTCCTTCAACATATATTGCAGTGTTACCATCCATCACTTTAATTCTCCAACTGGTTAGGCAGATATTTTTCTGTTATAAAAAAAAAAGAGGCACTTTTAAATTAGCCTAAGCTATGCAACATCACTAAGACATCAGCAAAATAGAAACTAACTCCTGTATAATTTGAGAAGATATTTAGGCACCATCCTCCAGACCAGAAAAACTGAAAACAACCATTACACACATAAATGTTGAAAGATAATCAAGCTGGAGTCTAATGTACAACTGAAGACATGCATTTAAAATTACAGAAACTTTTGAGTAATTTAATGTTGACATTCAGACGACAGTAATTGACGAAGACCTCTAGCAATTCCAAAAACCTCCTCACAAAAAATACCAACACTATGCTGTAACTCTTAGACTTTGTCATCTGTCCTCTTACTGTCCAGAAAAAGTTATCCATGAAAAAAAAAAGTATTTATTAGCTACGTTACTGCTAAAATTTAGACATTATTGAAATGGCTATATCTGATACTGCAAACTACCGACACACATACAGCTGCAGCACCTTCATTTTGCATTAAACAGCCAGCTAGCCAGTTGCACTTGAGTTGCAGTTTGAAAAACTGTGTGTGAAACATATGACTTTAAAAAAAGCTTCTCAGAACACAAATTTTTAACACCTGAAACTATCACTATTTCTCCTCGCAACTTCAGTTAATAAACTCCAGATCTTTTCTTTAACAATGTTTGCCTTTTGACCATCAGCCTCGACTTCACTGAAGATCCTACCATTGCTTTAACCCTGACTGAGGAGAGGTACCGGACATGTACAGCCAGCACCTCGTCCGTGCTCAGATCTGTACTGCCCAATAACAGTATCTCTTTCAGCACCTTCTACTCAGCTACAAATCTTTATTATCAACAGATATCTGTTCCTTGTCTAAATCAAAGCCCATCATAAAGGTAACTTTTTTTTTTTTTAACACAGGAAAACATATCAAACATGCTGGACAACAGTGAGGGAGAACAAAACAAATAACTCACTTAACCTGAAGAGGACTGCAATCCCATAGATTTCTCCAGGGAACAAAGGAAACTCAAACCTTGGAAGGTATGCTTCCACCCGTTGCCTAGGCAAATCACTGAGGAAAGTGGCACGCTTCAAAATACACCGCTTTCCTCGAGATTTATTCAGAAAGATGCAAATACTGCCAAGCGTGTATTGAAGTGAAAAGCTGATCTGCAGAGTAGTCTCCTAGGAAAAGATTCTTATCCCACTTAATTCAACAAAAGTTTGGATATTCTGTAAGAAAGCCAAGACTTTTACCTCGCCATCAGCAGGACAGATTCAGGTAACTTTAGAACCACCCCTAGCCTACAGTTAGGAAAAATCTCTCCTCCTTGGCTTTGCGTAGACAGCCAACAGCTGGATTGGCCAGTGATTTGTTTCATGTCCACCATACCAACACATGGCAATTAACATGAGAGATGACGTAGGAGGCTCCTTCGGGTAGAGAACTATTTCAGACCACACTGTGGCTTGTGAATACTAAACCAAAAGACTTTCTTTTATGAAAAAAAAAACCAAAAAACCAAACNCTCCTGAGTGCTCATTTCTTTTGACAAGAAAGAGAAAAAAAAAAAAAATCACAACTATGAGCTACAAGCAGCCCACAGGAATACATCACTTGCCCTAAAGTATTAAGTTCTCCCACCTCTTTGTCTGCTTTCCCAGCAACTTGATCTGTATGAGGTTTATCCAAAGGGACCTTACAGCCTTCTTTCGGCTTTTGCTTCCTTGGAATGTGGACTTCGGGAGAAGACAACAGAATACTACAAAAGCACCGTGAGGGCTTTTGAGAATTAGTCTTCAGTGTCTTTTCCACTCCACAAGCAGCTTGCTTATTGCTTGGCTGCAACTCTCTTCTGTCTTGATTAAGTTCAGTACATTTCGCTTCTCCATTTCCCCACCTTCCTTCTAACTGACCCCCATTTTTAAAAAGGCTGGAACTTAAATTCACAGAACTGGTCAGTGTATTTGGAGACATTTCATCATCAGCATCCACTGATTCCACAATGAAATTATCCTGATCATCCTTATCAGTGGCCGTATACTCTGTGGGATCATTCCTGAGCTGCTCAGCAAAAGCAGATTTGACTAACGGCTTTTCTGAAGTTGTGGAAGGAGGAATGTTCTGCTTGACTGTGTTTGAAGGTGTTGGATCTGCCCATTAAAAAAAAAAAAGGAATAACAAAGAAATTAGTGACATTTAAGAACTAATAAAGAAAATAAATTCATAAAGTTAGCTCCAATTTTAATAAGCTGAGGTTGTATTGATTAACATTACAATTGTGAAAGCACTGCCTATTTCAATTGCCACTCTTTGAATTTGTTCAGACTAGCTTTTCCTCACCACCCACTTCTAGATATCCACTTTCCCCCAAAACGAAGATAATGCACACCGTATCTGCTAACAGTATATCTTCACAATTCTTCCTATCTTTTCTTTAATGAATCCTCATTGCAGAAAAAAAAAAAAAGTTTTCACAAAAAACAAAATCTCAAATATTTCCATATTCCCATACTTCAAGATCTGGACTTCTAGCCATGCTGTGAGCTACAGGCATTGGGGTTTGAGTTTTCAGATAAATTAAGCTCAGTTTTGAAGTTGAACACTAATAAGACTTTGGCACGCACCATTTTCCTCATCTGCATTTTCAAAACTGAACTATGGGACAGAAGCATATACAAGGTTGCTATCAAGTAATAATATGCAAAAAAACAAATACAAAAGAATTTATGATGGAAAGAATCCTTTTCTCTTTATGTATTAAGAGCAAAGGGGGGGGGGAGGATGGAAGAGCCAGCAAATAAGAGGTTTATTATTTTTCCACCAAGTTTCACATTCAAGTAGCAAAGTGTTGCACCTAGTCTCTAAAGAACTCTTAATCACATTAGGAGCCTGAAGGCAGTAGATAGCTTTCATTGTCAGAGGAGATGGTGCACTCAAAGGGATTAATGATGTCAAACTTCGAGGTCAGAAGCCCACAGCCCTAAACCATAGTTAAATCAAGTCTAATGCCATCTCCAGGTTTGAAAAGGCAGATTTGCAGGTTTCTTCCTCCATTTTCCACTGCGCACAGACTACAAAGAAAGAAGAATGATACTCTGCCAAAGCACCTAAGAGACTATAAACAAGAACTGAGACCCTGAAGTCAAGGAAGTTTTTGAAGTGTTTTTAAGAGCAATACCCAGTACCTTTTCGCTGCTGCTGCAATTTCTGCTTTACACGCAAGAAGAACTTCTGAGGGGATTCCAATACAAGAGGGTCTATGTCTAGTGCTTTCATGGTTCGGTTCTCGGGAATCAGAGTGCAAGGTAACTCTGGAAAATAATAATACAAAAAAACCCAACTTTGAATTCAGGGAAGAAAAACATTTCCTTATGGGGGGCAGGGGAAGCAAAGTACATACTTCGTGAGATCCTGAACTCCAGTTTACAACAGTATGTTTTCTTTCTCAAAATGGATGGGCAATGCAACCTTTCCCTTTTCATCAGGGGTTTAGCTGCTATGTTGCCTCAGCTGCATGTGAGAAACACCCTCAGGTGTGCGTATGCATGTCTGGATGTAACCCAACCCGCAGGAATCAACAGGAGTTTGGAGGTGCCTACAAAAGGGACGTGTTTCACAGCAGTATGGTCTAACAAGTAGCACCAATACTAACCCCTTTTGATACACGATTGAAAGTCATTATCAATTTGTGATGTGATGATGCAAGGGCAAAAATATACCTTTTGGAAATCTGTTGTTAAAAAGAAAATAAAACTTTAGGAGCTTTTAGTTTTTATAAAAATCACAGAATCATAGAATGTTTAGGGTTGGAAGAGACCTCTGAAGGTCATCTAGCCAACACCCTGAAATGAGCAGGAACGTCTTCAACTCAACCAGGTTGCTCAGAGCCCCGTCCAACCTGACCTTGGATGTTCCCAGGGATGGGGCATCGACCACCTCTCTGGGCAACCGGGGCCAGTGTTTCACCACCCTCAGCGTAAAACGTTCCTTCCTTATATCTAGTCCTAATCTACCCCCTTTTAGTTTAAAACCATTACCCCTTGTCCTATCGCTACAGGCCCTGCTAAAAAGTCTGTCCCCATCTTTCTTCTAAGCCCCCTTTAGGTACTGGCAGGCTGCTGTAAGGTCTCCCCGGAGCCTTCTCTTCTCCAGGCTGAACAACCCCACCTCTCTCAGCCTGTCCTCACAGGAGAGGGGCTCCAGCCCTTGGGACATTTTTGTGTCCCCCCCCGGGACTTGCTCCAGCAGGTCCATGCCTGTCCTGCACTGGGGACCCCAGAGCTGGACGCAGGACTGCAGGTGGGGTCTCACCAGAGCGGAGTAGAAGGAAGAATCCCCTCCCTCGACCTGCTGGCCACGCTGCTTCTGATGCAGCCCAGGATAGGGTTGGCTTTCTGGGCTGTGAGCGCACACTGCCGGCTCACATCCAGCTTTTCATCCACCAGTACCCCAAAGTCCTCAGCAGCGCTGCTTTCAATCCCTTCAGCCCCCAGCCTGTACTGATACTGGGGGTTGCCCCGACCCAGGACCGGACCCTGCACTTGGCCTTGTTGAACCTCACGTGGTTCACCCAGGCCCACTTCTCGAGCTTGTCCAGGTCCCTCTGGATGACATCCCATCCCTCAGGCGTGTCAACCGCACCACTCAGCTTGGTGTCGTCAGCAAACTTGCTGAGGATGCACTCATTTCCACTGTCTGTGTCATTGATGAAGATATTAAACAGCACTGGACCCAAACAGACCCCTGAGGGACACTGCTCCTCACCAGCCTCCATCTGGACATTGAGCCATTGACCACTACCCTCTGGATGCAACCATCCAGCCAATTCTTCATCCACCAAACAGCCCATCCATCAAATGTGTATCTCAGATTTAGAGAAGGATGTTGTGCGGAACCGCGTCAAAGGCCTTGCAGAACTCCAGATAGATAACATCCATAGCTCTTTCCCTGTCCACTGATGTAGTCACTCCACCACAGAAGGGCACTAGGTTGGTCAGGCAGGACTTGCCCTTGGTGAAGCCATGCTCACTGTCTCAAATCACCTCTCTGTCCTCCATGTGCCTTAGCAGATCATCTAGGAGGATCCATGATCTTCCCAGGCACAGAGGTGAGGCTGACAGGTCAGTAGCTCCCAGAGCCCTCATTTCTACTCTTTTTGAAAATGGGTGCAATGTTTCCCCTTTTCCAGCCACCATAATAATGGTTTAATCTCATTTTTTATTGTATCCAACAGAAATAAGAAAAGTAACAGGTGATGTTATGTTGCAGCAAGGAGATTTAGGAAGACTTTTTTGTATCTAACTGTAAAACAAGGGCACCGCCTCCTCCATAACAAGTTCTTTTCACAATAACTCAATAACCCCCCCAGGGAAAACAGGATACAGCTGTCCATGCTACTGGCCCCATAAGACAGGCTGAGCAGTTAGCCTAGTTTTCTGCAATCATGTCTTAAAATGAACACAGACTAACCAGGTAGGTCTTAACCCCCACCCAAAACTGGGTAAAAGTTTAGTAGAGGAGATTCATAAATACTGTACTTCTAACAGGAATACATGTAGCGATGAAGAATAACCCTTCTGATAAACCAGCAAATATTTCAGCAGGCGTCTCACTCCGGGTGATCATAGCAAGAGAATAACAGGGCACCACGGCAGGATACCCTGCTCTTTAAATTATCTCCATTACCTTTACGGATACACATGAACCAGAAGGAAGGCCATTCCTACTCACCTAGAGCGGCTACAGTACCTTCCCCAGGAGGGGCACAGTCCTTGCAAGTTCACATTACACCAACTAGTCAGAAACAGAAGATGCACTGGAAAAGTCATCAGACCGGAGCGCCCAGGGAAACAGCCCAGAAAGACTTAAAAACCTAAACAATTCTTCCATGACCCCTCCTCCTTCCTGTACTGACAGTATGGAGTAGTTGAAGTAATTGTTTGGGGTTTAAGTGTAAAGCTCTGTTTTTCAAGAGGTTGCAATGGGTCAATCCCATTCACAAACACAACAGAGGGAGCGGTTAAAGGCAGACTGAGTGAGAGAGGGAAAAAGTACCATGCGAGGGATTCCTCTAAGGTAAAGAAAGGGGAAGACAAATCAACTATTCTACAGACAAATTTTAGCATTAAAAAAAAAAAAAAACCCACCCTCCATCCAAACTTTATTTTTTTTAAATCCCAACCGTCTGGGAGAAAACCAATACCGGTACCGGTATTTTTGACACCTACGAACACACACCGGCCGCTTTTTCCAGACCCTGGAAGAGTCGTGGGCGGAATGCAGAGGAAGTCATCGCAAGCTAAAGGTTAATTAAGAGACGCCTTTCTCAGAGAAGCAACCGAGCAAACCCTTTTCTGGCTGCATACACCCACCAGGCACCTCGGCGGGTCTCCGCCGACCTTCTGCCCTGTCAGGATTCTTCTTAGGCCTTCGCCCCTGCTCCTCGGGATTCAGGACGGGAGTCAGGATCAGGTCGCTGCTGCAGCTCCTCTCCGGCGCCCTTCCCGCGGGCGGCTCGGGGTCCTGCTTCTGCCGCAAGGCCCTGGTCTTCATCCGCTGGAAGATTTTGGCCGGGGACTCGTGGGCGGGAGGCTCGCACGCCCGTCGCTTCGGTCCGGAGGCGGCCCGCATCCCGCCGGCATCCCGCTGCTCCTCGCCGCCCGCCAGCAGCGTGGACTGGAAGACGCCGCCGTCCTCCGGCCCTTCGGCGCGGCTCTCCTCACGGCCCGCCGGCTCGGCGGCGGCCGGGGCGACCTCGAGGGTGCCCTGGCGTCTCAGCAGCTCCTTCAGGGGGGTCAGCGTATCCGCGGGGATGCTGTTGAGGGACACCGAGCGGAACGGCAGCTCTCCCCGGCGGTGAGCGGCGGCGGCTCCGGCAGCCCCGCGGGTGGGCGTCACGATCATCTCGCCGCGGCCCCTCAGGGCGGCCTCTCACCTCAGCCGCCGCCAGGCCCCGCGCGCGCCGCGGCCCAGCCCGCCCCGGCTGCTCGAAGATTTGAGCGCAGCCGCGGCGCCCGGATTGGTGGCGAGGGCCGGTGGCGTCACTGCCCGCCAGGGCGGCAAGAATCCGTCGGGGGAGCCGGGTAATGCTGCCGAGCGGAAGTTGCGGAACGGCATGTAGGGAGATGGNNGCGGAGGGCGAGGCGGGCTGTGCCTGCACGGCGCTTCTCGCGAAGGCCCCTAAACCCGCCGGGTCCAGTCAGCCCGGCTGCGGCGTGCGAGCGTTAAAGGAGCCGTCAGCCTTGGGAGGACGGGCCCGCCGGGGAAGGGTGACGGGCTGGTGACTCGAACAGGGCGCCGGGATCGAGAGAAGAGTGCCGCGGTCCTTCCGAGAGCGGAGTCGGAGCCCGCGGGGTGGAACAGAAAGCAGAGCCCGGCCGGGGAGGCGTGTGTGCCCCTTGGGCTGCCTTCGCGGGCAGCAACAGCAGAGAAAATACGTGTGGAGAGTTCTTTAGCGCATTTCAGCAGCGTCGAGACTTGTAGGACCTGGCCTGCAAAGCGACCCCGAGCTGTAACTCCACGTAGGTTTTTTTAAAAGACGACGATAAATTCAGTCTGTAACCGTGCGCTCAAATGGGAGTTATAATGAGAGCGCTGAAAACGCAGGCAAGCTATTGGCTCTGCCTTGGCCGAGAGATTTCAGTGGTAGAGTTTCATATTTCAAGCAGGAAAGGAGGGAAGGTGCTTGCATAATGGGTGTAATAGAGAGCAGCAGCTTTACCCAGCAGCCCGGCCCTCCCAGCTAATGAGAAGGCCCAGTGAATAGCTTGTGGAATCAGGTGTGCCAGATATTTTAGATTAGTCCAAGTAGATAGGCTCAGCAATTGTTTTGGGTAAGGAATGACCTCAGTGTTTACTGTAATTGATCAAATACCTATTAATAAAGAACAGCTACATTAAAAAAAAAAAAAGTAGTTTTGCTGGATGTTTTGGGGTTTCATCTGGTATTTTGCAACTTAATTTTTTTTTTTTTAATTAAAGTCTTTGGGTTTCTTACAGGAAATGCATATGCTAATTAGTGGCCCAGATTATATAGCAGACAATGATCCTGTGCTTGCAGCTACCCAAAATTTCTGAGAATTCATATGCAGAGGAGAAAAAATGCAGGTACACAGTTGTCACTGTTAAGAACCAAAGGTAGGTGTGTCTCTGGGCAGTGGGGTCATAAGCTACGAAGAAAATAGTTCAGTGAGAAGCATGTTTTGTGAAAACAGGTCATGTGGCCTTGCAGCCTCTTGGAGAGGATTTCATGTGCTTCTGACCTGCTCCCCCAGTTAAAGATGAGGAGTATCTGCTCCAGAGTTTAAAATCCACAAGTGAATGAGCGTGCGAGTACTGCCTGTTACATAGTGGCCAAGAGCAAGGGTTTCAGAAGGCATTCAGTCAGAGAAGGGATCTCTGCAAGCTGGACTAGCTCTTCTGGTGCCTGGTGCTGGCTTTGGCTCCCTGCGCTGTTCCTTCTGTGGCAGTTTGTGGAGCTAGGGTCTCTGAGGGAAGTAATGGGGCTGGTAGCCCTGTTGGTGGGGAGGGCAACTGGAGAAGGCTATGGGGAAAATGAAAGAGCATCAAAAAGTCGAAACAGGAATGGCAAGAACAGGTTGTGTTTTCTGTTTACATTAGTTGTTATATGTCTGATTGTGGTTTGTGTATAATTGACTGTACGGCTGGCATGGTCTCAGCCTGGCTAGCACAGCACTGGTAAGCTGAAAGGAGTAGAGCAATTTGTTTAATACACTGTAATATTACCAGTTTCTAACCGTGTGTATTGCACCATAATGGTTCAGCTCCTCTTAAAAAGCAAGACCAAGAAAGTTCAACGCACATTTGATTCTTTATCTCTAATGATGTCTTATTGCTGCCATAATTTCTTAAATACTTATCAGATCGGCTTTTGCCTAAGAAATCAAAAGCAAAGACAATTTGGTTTACTCCAGTTATTTGCAGAAGCTATTATACTTTTTATTCCTTTCAGAAAAAAAAAAAAGGTAGGAGCCACAGAAAGTTGGGTGAGTAGTAGTTCCTTCTTTCTAGTAAAAGATAGGTTTGTGAGATTTGGGGGTGTAGTTTAGATGGCTGTAAATCCTCATATTTACTACGAACTTTAACAGGGCAAAGCAAGCCCTCTTTCGTACATAGTATCGGACTCCAGTGGAGCTTCCTAAATCACATTTCTTGAGTAATTTTTAAGCTTGTGTCTTGATTCTTTGTTCTGTAAAGGACAGGTTGATTATATAGAGAAGAAAGAATAATCCAGACTAAGTACAGAAAGCTGTTAAGGTAAAAAGATTGAATTTGATTTTTGTTGGGTAGTGTGAGGTCAGGTACCGCATGTAGTTGAAACAGCAGCTGTGTACACAGGAGAGCTTGTTCTGCGGGAGAGCAAATACATCCGGAGGCAAAAAGGCCACACCTCCAAGTGATGGCTGTTTGACAGCCTTGTCAGGTCTTTGTGCTGTGGGCTTAAAAGGAGAGCTATGTGTTTTGCTAATTAGAATGCATCTATTTTAATCTCAGCAGTTACAAGAAAGGACCTGAAAATTGGCATCCTGAAGGGTTCTCTCTGGGGATAAATCATGATTGCATTATAAAGGGTTTTCCAAGATACTTCTTTCAGACTTTCTGCTGCTGTTTAGTTTCCAGTGGAGATGCAATCTATGCTGCTGAACTTAAGGCACTGCTTAGAGCCACGTAAACTTAGGTAGAGCATGCAACCAGTAGACCTGCCCTTAGTTGCTTGCTGTGGACCCCTTAGAGCTAGTTCACCAACCACCACGATCACAGATACCATACCTTTACGGAAAGAAATGCCAAGTGTGCCTGAAAAAATCTGAAATGTCATTCTCCTGACTGGTCTCATCTAAATTATTTTGGCAGCAGCTGTAAAAATACAAGCCAAAAAGTCTGTGTTGTAGATTGCATGTAAAGTCCAGTAACCTCAGAGCCAGATCTGTAGTGTGTGGTTAAACTGAAAAAAAAACCCGAACCCAAACTTGCATGCTGTTTGGCTGAGGGGTGCGTGCTTTTTTACCTTTTTTTCATGGAAATACTTTTTTTGCATGGTCCTTTTGACAGGCATTGTCAAAGAAGCAATCCTGCAAATTATATATACTTATAATAAGGATAGAGGCATAAGAATAAATATTTGGAGTCCTCTGAGTGGTTTTCCCTCATTGCAGTCTGGCAGTCACTCTTGTGTATAATGTTTCTGTCCCAGGGAGATGCCTAACCAATGAAAGACCAAGGCGACAAACAAATTCTGGTAGTTCTTTGTCACCTGCGGCACCCATGAGAGAATGCCAAGTGCTCTGTGTTCCCAAAACAAGGTTCCAATGGGAGAAATAGAGCAAAGGGAAGGCGCTTGTTTAAAATTAAGTATCTTTCACTGTATCCTATCTAGCCAAGATGGATTGCTGTGGATAATTAAAGAAATGTCTTCTTGCCCTCAGGGTTTCCATTCTGTATTCCTGTAGTTATTGTGAAGCTCTGTGAGGAAGTGTAGTCTTTTATTACTCCTTTCCTTTCTGGAGCTATTTTTCTGGTAGCTTAGTAATTACATTGGTCATATCTACACATCTGCCTAGCTGACTGTTGTGTAACTTACTGGCAATACCCTTACTGCGCTTTACCTGTTTTTTTTATGAAAGGTGTACTCCCATTTCTGGGAAAAAAAACTAATTGTTTTCTTAATTTTTTATCACTCAGTTTGTCCTTCATTCAGGTTTTTGAGATCTTAAATCAATTAATTGTATGGCTGGAAAAAAACCCTACTGCTTCCTTTATTGGGGGTTGGGGGGTGCAGAAGCAAATACTCATATATTTCACATATGTATACATATACAGGATGGTATATTACCAGCTTTAAAATCCAGAAATACAGAATAATCTTCATTAAACCTGCAAATTACTAATGGACTTTATTGCACCTCAGGTCTCTAGCCTATGTTTTACTTTCCTTTTTCCTTTGTAGGATGATCTTGGGGCAGTTGAGTGAATCAGTTACAGTAACACTATTAGCTGTGGAATCTTTACCTGAGCTTGCTTCAGTTTCCAGAGAATTGGAAGGTATTCAGTCAGTTAACAGTCAGAGTCCTCAGGACAAAAATGATCTTGTTAGGCAGGCAAGTATTCCCTGTGAGAACTTTGTGCTGTCTCCTGTCTGCTTCTGACAGAGCTCAGCAAATGTCCTAAAGCAACATTTTCATGGGCAGACTCCTGCAGAGAATATTCAGTTTTCTGAGAGCCTGGTTATTAAAAGTCCCAACTACTTGTGAGACCTGCTGGAATTAACAGAGGTGGCTGAGCTGCAGGGACAGCGTGGTCTGGGGAACGTGGCGAAGTCTTCATTCAGGCTGGCTGCTCATTCTGCTCTGCTCTTGCACCACTCTGGTCTTGGCCACAGCAGTTTGGTCTTCTCCCCTCAAAGTGGGGATGGGGAGGTTTCTTATAGCTTTTTGATGACCTTAATGGAAATTTTGGAGACACGCATGGTTTTAATTACATTAGAGAAGTGATAGCCTATGCAATTCACTTGCTGCAGTTACCAGAAGAAATTTTGATGGTGATGACTGGATTCTATCCTCCTGTAGAGAAAGCTTGTGCCTTTCCACCTGCTGTCCTGGAAAATACATGGCTGATATTCCTCTTTTGTGTCAGAAGAGCACCGATTCCTATGGTGGCTAAGCACTGCCAGTGCCAAGATCAGAAAGGACATCACTTCTGTAAGCGCAGGAGTCTGCCTTAATCAGTGGAGGCAGATAGTGACATTTTTTCCCAGCCTGCTAACTGTTGCTGAGGATTCCCTCCAGCCTGAGGGTTTGCCTGTAAGCGTTTCAAATGCTCAAAGACCTTCAGGAGCAACACTTGGAAACACGTGTATTCTGTCTGAAAGAAGCACGGTGGAGGGAGTTCTGCATTTCCCCCCACTTGCTGGTGTGGTTCTTGAATGCCTTTGGACCAGTCAGACTTGCTCGCATCAGTGTGTGCCCTCTGCTGGGATACATCTCTGCAGTATTTTGTACTTAATTCTCCAAAGATAGGGAACTTTCTCTTCCTTCTCTTCCAGGTGAAAAGTCCTTTCTGTTCTGAGCTGACTTTCCACAAAACTCATTTACTAGCTGCTCTTCTCAACACCAGCCAGAGTTAATAAATTAATGGGTCTACTCAGGATAGTTAAGCATAAGTTTAACCACTCGTAACATTAGAAGGAAGGGTGGAAATCTGTGCAGTACTCCAAAGACAACATTTATGCAAATTTTCACACACTGACTGTGACTCTCAGCTTAAGGCCTTGCTCAGTCAAACTTCACTGGCATCAAATCAGAGCAGCATGAAGCTCTGCTGCAGAATATATTTTAGACAACCAGAGTAACTGTTTTCCGAGACTTGCAAAAGCGTCAGATGATTTTAAGTTGTTCCTGTCTGTGGATGTGAGAACCATTACAGGTTTTAATTTTCAGAGATGTGAGCCTCTCCTGTTGAGAGTGGGACACCAGCAAAGTGTCTCAAGTTAGATCCAGTCCAAAGCCTGCAACTGGTGAGAGCACTCGGAGGATGTTTTTTGGATTTAAAGGTCTTAATTAACAAATATTTTTAAGAACGTTTCTGGTTCCTCAACCCCTAGCTATACCTGTATTCTCTTGATGTTATGTGCTAACAGTCAGTTAGTTTGAATATTGGTCAGACTTCCTAGATGAATGCCTTGCTATAAATTTGACTAAATTAGATCAGATTTGAAGTTTCAGTTAAATTATTTTGATTAATTGAAGTGCACCTATGGGGTTCTTTACTTGCCCTTGCTCTAAATGTCAGATACTGATCTAACATGACCACCCCAAGGACCCTGTACTCGGCACTGGTGAGGCCGCACCTTGAGTCCTGGGTTCTGTTTTGAGCCCCTCACCCCAGGAAAGCCATGGAGGTGTTGGAGCGTGTCCAGAGAAGGGCAACGAAGCTGGTGAGGGGCCTGGAGCACAAGTCTGATGAGGAGCGGCTGAGGGAACTGGGGTGGTTTAGCCTGGAGAAAAGGAGGCTGAGGGGAGACCTTATCGCTCTCTACAACTACCTGAAAGGAGGTTGTGGTGAGGTGGGTGCTGGTCTCTTCTATCCAGTAACTAGTGATAGGACGAGAGGAGATGGACTCAAGTTGCGGCAGGGCAGGTTTAGATTGGATATTAGGAAAAATTTCTTCACTGAAAGGGTTGTCAGACATTGGAACAGGCTGCCCAGGGAAGCGGTGGAGTCACCATCCCTGGAGGTATTCAAAAAAGCATGTAGACAGGGCACTTCAGGACATGGTTTAGTGGGCTGGGTTGATGGTTGGACTCGATGATCTTAAAGGTTTTTTTCAACCTAAACAATTCTATAATTCTGTAACTCGTGCTGTTGGACAGGAGGGGCCTTTTGGAAAATACCTTGTTTTCTTTTTTTTTTTTTTTTTTTTCTCCATCCTTCAGTGCAAGCAGTGTCCTAGCGCTTCCACTTCCTATACTAGTCTCAAAGTGGTGAGGTTATAGTTGTCTGACAGAGCATTCTTCTACCGTTTCTTAATCAGCATGTCATTGCTGCACACCTGACAGAGTTCCTGTCAGACTCAGAGAATGTCTTTGGACAAATTCTGAAGAACCTTCCAAAACTGAGAGCATTAAATCTTATACGCAAATAGGCTCTATGTTCTTGAGGGGACTGTGTCATACAAGTTTGTCATCTCTTAAATGCTCTTCAACACAGTGAATTTATTTGTATGGATGTGCATAGCACTACTGTTCTCTTGAAGAAAAATCAGAAAAAAACCCAACAGCTTCCACTAGCACGCTGGTTACAACGGCATACCTTTGACAGGGTCATGTTCAGCTTGGCTAAAATGGGGCTTCTGTAAGGGCTTGCTTGTCATTACTGGAAACATGAACAGGGTTTAAGAAGCTATTCCAAATTTTGATATCAGAATAATTCTATTTGTCTTCCAAGTGCAACTACTTGCAAAATGTCTAATAAGTTTCTTTTAATTTTTTTTTTAAGTTCAATCTAGCACAGTTTGGAATTACCCAGGTTTCAAATATATGTACTGATTTTCCTGAAAAGTTCTGCTTTCTCTCTCTGATACTCACATCAGGATGAAGGTGGTGTAGAAACAAATGATAACTGAATAGCTATTCACAGCAGCAGGTAGTTTATAAACAAAAAAAGCTGAAACGTCTTTTGTGAGTCTGTATGTCTGCCACCTTGAGCAGTAAACAAATACTGATTTTTCTATACAAACACTTCTGAGTCAAAGGACTACTTGTCACTGACAAAACACCACCACACTCTTCTTTAGGTGACCATGGGTTCCTGCTGTCATATTTTATTTTGTTTTATTTTAGCCTCTTTTGAGTGGTGTAATATTACTTATGTTCTCAGCCAGCAGCTCAGAGGGAGGGAAGAGGGAGTGGAAAAGAAGGCTGTGGTTTAGGGATATCAGAAAAATAATTAAATTAATGAAGAAATGAAATGTCACTCATCAAGCATCTGACATCATAAAAACTAACTAAATCGTCTTGAATCTGGAACTACCATTTAATACAAACCAGTGATTACTACCTTTGATAACTGTGGTTCCTTAATTGTTTTTTTTTAGAGTTTTTCACAAGCCCGTAGGATTCAGAATAAAACTTTCAAACCAGTTTTTTCTCTGGGCTTTTATTCATTCTGATATATGACTGAGGGATGATTTTGTTTGCAGAGGTCATAATGCGCATTACTCATCAAAATAAGCTGGGTGATTTTCACAAATCAGCAATAGTTTATGCATAAATGAAGTTTGTTGATCTGTGATCTCCAATGTACCTTTCAGATTTTCTGTAGCCAGGAGTACAGTGCTAATTACATTTGAGAGATCTGGATCTTGTTTGTTTGGAAAAGCACTGGATTTATGAGCAGGTGCTAACATTTTTTTTAAAAGCTGGCACATCAGATCACTGTGAAGAACTTGCTTCCCAAAACCATGTTCTTATCCAGTGGAAAAATTGTAGTTCCTTTTGTGTCAAGGGAGCGGGGTCAGGATATGCAGAGGCAGTTCTGCGGAGCAGCTACTGCTTGTAAATTCCGTTGTGCTTACCCTGGAGTAACTTGTGCATGCACCTGCGGACTCAGTGTAGTAAGCCTCTGTAAAGCTGTGCATGCAGGAGAGTTCTTGGCTTAAGCTTCATGTTCTGTGCAGGAAGCTTTTCTTATTTGGAAGTTTTCCTATTCTTCTCTGTCCCCTCCCCACCACAAAAATTGAGCTATACCATTTCTTAATGTTTGCTCTAAGTCCTTCGTGTGGTTTTGCTCTAAACAAAACTTGATATATCTTCCTCTGTGGTCCTGGTCAGCTCTCTACTGCTTTTCTAGTTCTCTTCTCACTCGTAAAAAATATTCTATCATTAAAATTCAGAGTTTCCTGTAACCCCTTATTTCTTACTGTTTCTTTCTCATTGTTATATTTTCCCAATGGTTCATTCTTCTGATGGACTTTGTGGATAGTAAATGAGGTTTACATGTATACCTCATGGAGGTTCCACTCCGTGCTATGCTGACTCCTGAAAACAGCTTCTAAGCAAAGGAATCTAGAAATGTGGTCTCACGTTGGTAATGTCACAGCCTCCATAATGAATACTAAGCCAAGGCTGTATGACAGTCCATCAGTGTTCCTCTTAAATGTAATGACTCATGATTTCAGTTAAACACAGTGTGTGTGGCCATGTCAAATTGTGCCTAACCATAAAATTAAAGCAGTGAGAAGAGGAGCCAATGTGAGGAGAATCTTTTGAAATAACTTTCTTTGGCCTGTATATTTCTTTGGAAAATGTTATTCTAAGTGACTGATTTACTTTGAAATAAGACTTGAATGTTGTTCTCCAAAGTCAGATCTGAGATAGACAAGTGCTATAAAAGGTAGTGGCTTTGCATCAGGTTCAGTAAGAATGTGAGGGTTTGGGAAACCATTAAGTTTCCCATTAGGCTCTGAATTCCTTCTGCCAATGCTTTTCACGGTGGTTCCTCAGGTCTCCCCTCCGCAGTTGGAATACCTGGCAGGCTTTTTATGGATCAAAGTCTTTCGACAAATAGAGACCACACTGGAAGCCAACCAACCTTGTTCTGTTTGTTACCAGTGTGTTGTCTTGCTGGAGCATGTCACCCTATGTCTGTTTTAGCCTTTCTTCTGTTTCATATGGAATAGCAAGCAAGATTACTGTATGAATGCCATTTTAGTAAAGCAGTTGCAATCATTTGAGAGCAGTGTGTTGCCTTACTATAAGTGAAACTTGATGTGAGATTTTGACAGTGGTAAATCACTAGGCAGACACCGTAAGAGGACTTTGCAAGCAGTACTATTCAGTAGTGGATATATGGAATGTATTATTTGGTGCATGAATTTTGCTTTCATTTTATTAACAATGAATTCTTTTACATTCATCTTGTTCATGCTTACTTAGTAATTTTGTTTGGAATGTAAATGTGTTAGTAAAACTAATTTGTTTTGCTGTGAAAGTTTTGCCCTTTATTCAAGCTTTATTCATGATTGAAGAGATATTCAGGCAAATAATGGACTGAAAGCTTGAATGACAGCGACTGCATTAACCAGTGTGCTATCATGTTGTTCTTTAGAATATTCTGCAGTAGGTGCACATGATGAAATAATAACAAGAGAAGAAAGAAGTAGGTCTGGCTTTACATTGCCTTCTCAGAAGACTTTCTAGATGGAATGCTGGCAGTATTTGTGATCAAAACCACAATACTCAGCAGAAAGGAAAGAGCCAAAGTGCAGGCACTGAGGAGCAGCTAAGTGGCACACTGAGCACTTTGTCTCGTACATCCACATGTTATGCATCAGACTCACAGTCTCAGGATTTTGAGATGTTGTCCTTTGTCACTAGAGTGACGACCTGAAAAAGCAGAGAAGAGCTGGGATGCAGCTGAGAGACAGAAAAGAGAAAGGACTGGACCACACAGAGTACCTTGCAAACAGATTGGAACAGAAATGCAGTTAGCCTTCAGATACACCAAATCAATCCTCATTCCTCTGAGCAAGGATATTTGTAGAAGCCATTTACTCTATTAAGCTAACTCTTAGCAGGGAAGATGGGGTTGATTCTGTTTAATTCTAAGTTTCCAGGGATAATTACCTTTCAGGGCTGTGATTAAACAAGCATTTATGAAGGAATAAAAAGAGAAGATAAAAAGAATTACAGCTTTCTGATAGCACTGTCAGGAAGCAGGGCAACAGAGCTGAATGCTCTGGGCCTGCAGATACCAGCCATGACAGCTGGTGTTTGAGACTGTCTCATTTCCCTGATTTGGGAAATGATGTCTAGCTCCTGTGGTTAGCTTCTTTAGCACAAGAAATCCCAGGCTGACCAGAGCCAATTGTGCTCTCTTGCTGTGTTCTGTTAATGCTGCATATTGCAGCTGGGCTCAGGATAAAGAGAAAAGCTGAAAGAGCAGGGGGAAAGTGATGGGGTGTGTGGGAGTGGGGCATGCAGAAGGGAAGATGGAAGAGGAGCTCTGTGTCCCTGGGTGGTCCCTCAGTGGTGCATACTGAAGGTCAGAGAGTTATATCTGTATGTTCTTTAACGATACAGACCTTGCCCCTCTTCTCAGTACCTTTCAGCTATGTTCTCTACCCTTTTCCCATCCTAATTCCTGCTTTTATTTTTTAGAGGTCAGAGGGAGCTCATGGTGCATGGAATGGCCTATACTTCCCTGTCTTGCTCATCAACTTCTAACATAGCGGTTTTCACTGTGGTATCAGGGTTATATTTCTGCGTTTGGTACAATGGCCATAGCATGTCCCTTCATTGATTGATAATTTCTGTTTGGATTGCTTCAGTGTTTCACCCTTTCACACCTTTCCCATCAATGCTTCCTTTTACAAACCTTTGTTCCCTTTCCCACTGCAAGTGCAAGCCTGTACAGCTCACATTAAAGGGGGTTCCTCCCTCTTCCTTTTCTCTTCCCCCTTTTTTGTTCACCTGTATCTTTTGTCTCCTTGGGGCATGAGTTTTCTAAGGCTCTGGCTGTCCCTGCAGGTAGAAGTTGTCACCGAGACACCCACTGAGCCTATTTCCCTAGGTTTTCCTCTATAGTCCAAAGAGAGGCAATCAAAGTAGCCTGTGAAGCCATGTGAAAGTAGATGTCTGAATGCCCATTTCTTTCCACTGCGTATGTAGAGATGATCAGTGCAGGTGCAAAAGCCTGTGCTGCAGATGGCTGAAGTGAGATGAAGTGAATTCCTCCCTACCTGTGCCCAACAGGGAGCCTGCCTTGGCTGGAGCATTTACAGCCATGTTACTGGCCTTGGCTTGCTCCGACAGGAAAGCCATTTCACGAATCTCAGAGCCAAGCAATAACACAGAGTGATTTGATGGCAGGGTCACACTGAGATAAGAAATGTGTTTCTGCCTTAGCCTTGAAATTGCTTTTACCAGTTGTTGTACTTCTTGGTGCTACTTGCGGGGTGTGTATCACTTTGCTAGTTTTTTCTGGTGAATCATCACAGGAATACTGATAGAGGAACAAGTGTGACCTCTAGAGGAGTACTCAGGATAGCTGAGATTACATGACACGATAAGCTAAAGAGCTATAAAAACTGTAAATACTCTTGTTTCAGGACATCCGCTCAGCAAACCAGGTTTAGGAGAGAATGCCTCCTCAGAAATGCTAGAGCACACTTGCTTTATTTCTATAATTCTGTTTATAACATACAGTCATGGGTCAGGACTGCTTGTGCCAGGCACTGTACAAAAGTGCTCTAGAGGCATGTAAGCCATGTATAAGGCAGAAGATGGTAGGTGGATGGGATGGAATTGAGGAAAGCAATGAGGCAGCATTGGTCAGGGTGGTGAACAGTGCTTTCAGCTCCCCCACGGTCTAGGTATAAAGGTTTTTGGCTGGTTTCATAAGGAAACAAGATGTGCTGGTGTGCTGTGTCTCTGCAGCTGTGTTGCTGTTCCATCCCTCACTCACCCCATACTCCTGGCCAGAGATTTCTAGTTTCATGGGCTCATGTCAGTCACAGTTGATGGAGAAAAGTTTGGAGGGAATAGAGTAGTGAACGGATAGGGGGAGAAGACCCACTTCTGATCCATTTGTCCTAGTATTAGGTAGATACCCATCTACTGTCTGATCTGCAAGCCAGCAACACAGAAATGGCAGCTGAATTTGGGTTTCTGAATGAGACCGATGTTGCAGAGAGGTCAGTGAGGACCAGGGCAACCGGTGGGCTGCAAACAGATGACGCTGCAGGCAGCAAAGGGTTCCTGGAGGACGAGTGAATTTTGGCTCAGGTGACACCGAGAACCAGACAGGGAAGGCAGAAAGGAGAAGGAAGTAGGAACGAGGGAATGTTTACTGAACTGTGAAGATGTATGTGCTGCGATTCAACACCTGCTAAAGTCTGAGAGCTCTAGGTTTTAGTGGCTTAGGAGCAGACTCAGGTGAGGCATACTTGGTAGTGTGGCAATTTGTAACTGCGTACAGATGAAGCAAAAAGACTTAAAGTATAAAATTGCTTTTGTTAAGTATGCTAATTAAAATTTCCAAGGCCTATTCATTGCCATGATAGAAAAGTATTCAGTATGGACTCAGATCAAGTTTTGTTTGGTGCGTTGACATCCCATTAATGAGCTAAATGCCTTCAGCTACAGTGTTAAGCTGCTAACGTGCTAATTTGGCTAAGCGTATTTTAAAAAAGTTTAAAACCAAATTAGTGCTGTTATTCAAACATTCTCAAGATACTTGTTTTAAACACCAAAAGGAGCTGCTTCATAATTTGTTTTACAAAGCTACATTTGAATGGTGTGTAAGGAATGACAGTTTCTTTGACCTTTGTAACATTTTGCGTAAGTAAGAAGAGTCTTTAAAATATTTTATTGCTTAGAGATCATCTACTTCATAAAACCTTTCAAAATGGATTTTGTCATAAAGGTCCCACTATCTTAGATGTAGAGGCAAAAATAGCTAAACTGTAGGGATCAGCCACTAAATGCCAAGTATTTCCTTTCAAGCCTCACTGGGCTGTGCAAAGTTTCACAAAATCCATAAACAGATCGCGCATTTCTCCCTGATGCCATACGTGGTGCGTGCACTGGTAGGGAGTTTCCTCATGTGAGAGAATATTTTCTTCTGCATCCAGGTGGAAAGTCCTAAGTGACAAGCATTTCCAGAGAGGAGGTACTGAAGAAGGAAAAGCACTGCATTTTGTTAAAGCTGGTTTGATGTGGGTTGCTGGAGCAGCGTGGTGGAGGGCCCGCGTCCAGGAGATGGCAGGAGCTGCCTTCCAAGTTTCACCCGGCTCTGGAGCAGGGTTCTCTGGCCAGCACACAGCTCTGCCTGAAATATACTTCTGCTAAAAACACAGTTATTCATAACGCTTACAACGTTCAGCATACAAATATTCCCCCATCTGTGATTCTTAGAAACACAAGCAGGAGCGAGGGTTCAGGGAAAAAGTGTTGTGTTGTGTTGTGTGGTGCGCAGCTAAGCTAAGCTTGTCTTGAATTTTGAAAGCTGTGCCTCCTCTCCACACTTGGCTCTGCTGCTGCTTACACATGCTCCCACAGATCCTGAGACAAGAGAGAAATATTTTGGCTATGCAGGCCATAGAAGTTACTTTCCCCATTAGTTTCAGTTGGACCCATTGGCTTGTAGGAGAGCTCAGCACCTTCTATGGAATGATTTCTGAACTGATTAAGAAACCGACCACAATCCTTACTAAGTTGTTCCGATGACTGTCAGCTCAGTGTTAAAATTGTGTACTTTACCTCCTACCTGAAATTGTTTCGCTTCAGTTTCCAGACGCTTCCTTTCTCAGCTGGAAGGAAGAGTAGTCTAATGCCAGAAACTTTCAGCCCATGCAGGTGGTGAAGAGGTCACATCTTTTCATTCTGTTAAATGAAATAGGAAAAGCTTCTCTCATCTCCCCAGGCAAAGCAAGTTTTCCAGCTCTCATACCTTCCTGTTGCTTTTACAGAGGCCACTTGGAGATTGAATCGTGGGTCTGCAGCCCCTTCATAAAAGGTGGTCTCCAGTGGCGTAGGCACCGGCAGCGCCAGTTTCTCCCCCTAGCCTCAGTTCCCCTGCCTGCGCATCCAAGGTTCACTTCTTAGACACTTGAGCTAACCCTTCAGCCTCTTCCCTTGGGATCAGCCATAACCTTTCCTTAGGAACATGTACCATAAAGGACTCCTGAATAGTTGCTTTCAGTCCTATCCTGCTATCGTCATAAGCTGAGCTCATTTTTTAACTAGTCGCTTATTTTTCCTGTTGCCATACTGTTGCTACTGAAATGAATTCTTCAATATTTCTTCTCTAGTGATGAGATGCTGCCTTCTTGTTTCCAGTGTAAATGTATTCATAGCTATTTATAGCTACTTATTAGCTATTCATAGCTAATTTATACGTGTTGGTTCTTGTGCTGGCCCTGCCCTTTAGCTTACTGAATTCTCTCCTTTCACTGTTATTTTCTCCCTGGTGTATCTCTAGAGAGTAGTCACAGTTTGTCTCAGCCTTTGTTGCAGCTGGAAGTACTAAGCCATGTCACTTTGCTGCTGCTTTTAGACCGGTTTGTCTCTGGGTTTCTGTTTTTGAAGCAGATGATCAGAGCTGTACTCAGTTCTTCTCTAATGAGATCAGTGCTTCGCTTGCACAGGAGCAGCAGGAATTTCATGTCCTTACTGCGAGTGTCTTTCTCTGCATGACCTCAGATGCTTGATATGAGAATTTCCAGTTTGATTAATAAATACAATTCTGGCATAAGATGTTTCTATAAGGCATTTGGCTTATTCGCGTCTAGTTTTTATAAAATGTAATCAGTTTCACAACATCCTGGTAATTAATGCTACCATCCGAACTCCATCACTATCAGCCTGCCTCATTTTGCCTGTCTGGTCTGCCACATTAACCATTCTGGAGCTTTCAGGGGCATCCAACTTGCCCCTTTCAATCCCATAATTACAGCCCTCTGCTTCTCCAGGCCCTCACTCCTCTGTCCTTCCCTGAGGGTGCCAAGGCTTGGTAAATATTTACATAATTAGCCAAAGAACTACTTTTAAAAACTGCTCAAAAAAATGGCTTTAAAGTTTCTTGAAAATTGTCTGTGATTAGCTTTGGTTGTGGTTGATTAATAATCTGCTTAGTTAAACAGTCATTGTTGAATAGAAAATATTTTGTTATTACTGTAAAAAGTTAATACCCCACTCAGTATCTTTACAAGCACAAAAGATAAATATTTGTTGAATGCTTTCTCTAACACTAATAGTTACTGTATCCATTCCCAATAATGTGTGTAAACTATTATAATAATTTCCCTGTTACTGTTCTTTTAAAACATCCTTGTTGTCCTTTACCTTATTGGTAAGAGTTTATTTTTACTTGTGTCTGTAACTGTCCTTATCTCGTGTGTGTACTTCATAAGTGATCACTTCGAGTAATCTCCATTGATTGCAAGGAAGCACGTCTGATTTTTATTTAGGAGACACAGATTTATTATGCCTGTTATTAGGAAACAGCACATTGTGATTATAGAGTTTGACATTATTTGCCTGAGAGGTGAGATGGCTTCACAGTGTCATAACCTGTCCCAAGATTTTGCAAGAAGTTCTGCAAAAGTAATATAGGAGTCTAAAAATTCTCATGGCTTCTAAATAGGGCTGTCTTACAGAAACTGAATTTTGCTGTGATAGTAATTTCCTAGTAGTGTTATTTCTATTGCAGTATTTCTGTTAATGGAAGAGAAATCACCTCAGAAGTAACAAATATATCAAAACTTAAGTGTCTGAAGAAGTCCCTGACCGAAAAGGGTACAAATTAGGACAGTGCTTTGGGCAGTTCTCTGTGTTTTTCCCGGTTTTGTCTTTTTTCCAAGATATCTGCTTAGGCCAGCATCAGAGCCAGGGTGCTGAGCTACACAAACCTTTGATTCTTGTATTCTTTTGTAGTAAAGGTGATTTGTCCTAAATGCTGAACAACGCTCAGTAAGTGAATTCCTGGTCCAAAGGGTTTCCAGCCTTGTTGAATCAAAGAGGAGAAGCAGCATACTGACCCCATGCTACAGGTCAGTTTGAGTGACTGATCAGAGACTGTGACAGATCTGGAGGCCTTAGGGCAGTATTTTAAGAGGGACACAATGGCCTCACTGTGGGTCAGTGCGGAGGTCAGTGTAGGGAAGTGCCCTTGCTCTGACTATAGCCGTTAGCAGATGCTCAGGTAAAGAATACGTGCCAAGGGGAGCGTGCAGCAATGCTTCTGTGGTACGGTCTCAGGGCACAAACCTATTTACCGGTCCAGAACCAGTCCTGAAGTGCATTTGTGTTTTCACTAGCAGTGTAGGCCAGGGCGGTAGTTAAGACTACAGAAATCTCAGAAAGTTATGGTTATGGCATGGTTTTATGTGTTTTTAAATCTGTTCTTTTCACTTGAGAAGTACCTACTGAGAAGAGGTTTTAGGTGCGAGGTGCTTTCAGAGAAAGCTCTCGTGTGGGAGCTGTGTAACAACATTGCTGTGTTCACTTTGCTTCTGCCCAGGAGCCATGTGGAATCGCTTTGCAGTGTCACTGAGAAGCACTTACCACAAAGCTGTATTTTTCACTGCTGATGAGGGCAGAGAGGGGTGACTGTGATCACACAGACCAGTCTCTTGTGTAATGAGATCCATTCCTCTGTTCCACTTTATCCTTTTAAAATGCATCTGAAATCACCCCTGACAGAGCCCAGTCCAAAGGGGAGTCATCAGGGCCAACCCGCTGACATCCCTGGTACAGCGGTGGTGGGTGCTGGGGGCTGTGGGAGGATGGACAACAGAGTGGCCCAGTTCATTACCCCCACAGAGAGTGTTTCCCCTCGCTGCTGTCAGAGCAGAGCTTGGGGACAAGGGTGGCCAAGTTTCAACCTGCAGAACGGTGCTCATGTTCTTGACTCCGTCACATCCATGGTTCTGCTGCTCCAGCAACTACTTGCCCCTCCCCCAGTAAAATTTTCCTGTTACTTCCATCCTGAAGTTGTCTAATTTCAGCCTTTAGGCTTTGAATCTTAAGGACCATAGAAAAATGGGCTGCATTTTGACATGGATTGTGAGGGCAGAAAGGGACAGTTCCTGTCAGGAGATCTGATTGTCCATCCAACGCAGGTGATGGTCCTTCCCTACCCTGTTATGTGGGAGAGTTTGCTCTGCAGGGTTCGTTCATGTGCTCATTTGTATAGACTGTGATCAGGTCTTTCCTTAATCTTCTTTGATAGGCTAAATAGATCAACTCCTGATGTCTCTTACTCTAAGGCAAACTTCCAGATTCTTTAATGGTTCTCCTGGCTCTTTGATGAACCCTCTCTGACTGATCAGCCTTTCCCTGCAACTGTGAAAGCCCTGTGAGGCTTGTAAGCATTTCATCTGCTGCTGCCACCTAAGACACATCAAGCACCTCACATCCCTGTACCTCATCTCACTGTGGGCAGTGATATGTCCAGGGGAGGCAGCAAGGGTTAGGAAAAGGGCTGAGAGTGGACACAGCAGGAAGCATGTGAGACCAAGGCGGGAGCAGAGGAAGTGCCCCAGTTTCGAAGGTGTGGAGCAGCACAGCCCCCTGGAGCCTGAGGCCAAGGTCCATCTAGTCCAACTGCCTGACCAATCCAGGGCTGACCAAGTTCAAGGATGTTATTAAGAGCATTGTCCAAATGCCTCTTAAACACTGACAGGCTTGGGGCATTTACCACCTCTCTGGGAAGCCTGTTCCAGTGTTTGAGTTTCACTCCCCTGCAACGTAGGAGAAGCTCTGCACAGGCCAGTTGTATGGATCTAAAGTCAGTTTTGCCATCAGTCAAAAAGAGAACTCCTAAATACTGTACAGATGGCTTAATAATACACTTAGATGAAGGAATCAAGTTACCTTCTCAGGTAACTGCTGTCAGGGGTTCAGCGTAGCTTTATATTTAAATAAAGTCCCACAGGCATGATGTGTGTGTGTGTGTTTGTGTGTGTGTGTGTGTGTGTGTTTTATTTTGCTCCTTTGGTCTTCCAACCTTCTATTCGCTAGTATGTCTAGTACAGGAACTGCCCAGAGTTGAAGATCTTTGGGAAAGACATTTAGTGGTACCTAAGTAATAATACACTGATATTTGCATATAAAGAGGGAAATGCCATTTCCAGGCCCATTATCTAGGAGAATCTTCTTTCCCAAATGAAGGAAGGGAGTTGGGCTCTGAAGTTGCTTTCACAGTCAGAACGACCCCTGTAATTTTCTCACGTGTGGCTTGTGTTCTTTGCCGTTTTCATGCATGTGTCAAATACGGTGTCAATGCAGAGTCCAGACAAGGTGGCTTGACTGTGGGCTTTGCTACAATGCTCGGGCCCAGTCCTAGGAGGTGGTGGGACCTTCCTCTGAGGCAGTGAGCATCCTTTCAAGAACCTTACACAGCCCCAGCAGAAGTTGGGACTCTCCAGAACCAACAAAATAAAACCTGGGATGGGTTCAGGGATAATGTTAAATTTCTACACGTAACCCATGTCTTTAGGTAACACAATCCCTTTGATGATTCTGTTGTTTGAAAGTGAGTCCTTGGCTAGCCCACGTCCTCATGTCACCCAGCCAACCTTCAAGGCAGAAGCAGGGGCTTTTGTGGGAAAAGGATCATGCCATGGGAGAGGGGGTCAGGAATGGGGGAGGAAGTGGATAAACCTCCCTTTGTATTATCCATGCAGGGGAATTACCCACACTAGGTAGGGCTGCATCACTTGATTCTTGGCAGACAGCTCTTTGTATTATGCAAATGGAAATACTTGTGGTGTTGGTGTCTTCTGTTTGGTGACTTAAACCATGGGGGAGGGGCAGATTCATCTTTGATGAGTATCTTCCCTAACGGATAGCATCTGCTTATTTGGCTACTTGAAACAAGTATGTGAGATTGTTAAGCAATTGTGTATCTACGAAGAATCTGTATGCCGCTACTTTTGTTCTTCACCTGAAATACATGATGAAATGCAGCAAACTGATACACCAAGTGGCTGAAGGTGATGTAAATATTTGAAACCCCAAAGAAGGACTCATTTAGTGGTATCCAAATGGCCATCTCCCTCTGGAGTTATTGCGCGCTCTGGTACATTCTCACTCTGACTGAGATGTGCAATACTTGGCATCTCGTACGTCTTCATCATGGCCTAAGCCAGTAATGGAAACACTCGCCTGCATAATTCTCTGCCATCTAAGCTCTGCTAATTGAAAATGGAAAGAAAAATGGTTCTCCCAGTTTTTTAAATCAGGAGCTAGTAATTTCACTCTCTCTTGGAGTGTTACTGTAGTGGTTATGAAATTTACTTAATCTGCATTAATACTGCCTTTTAGCATTGGTTTAGGAAAGAGACCAAAAACCCACATCAAGCTCCAAAGAGCTATTATAGAACAGTGGCAGGCACAGGGCTGGAGATCCTTCCTTTATAGAGAATAATAAATGTTAATGCAGTCCTTAGCATTTCAATGCCATGATTAAATATTCCACAGTCTTATTAATTGAATATTTTATATTCGTGCAAATGGCCTTGATCCACACAACGGCATACTAATTCCAAAGTGCTGTTTAAAAAGAAGGGAGATAGAACGTATTCAAATTCCTTGAAGGAAACAGTGCAAACAAGCCTTTTTAAAATGAATGCATTAATATACTCTTTAGCAATTTATTTTGCATGAAGCAGCTATATGGAAGAAATGTAAATATGTTTGTGTTTGGGGGTTTTTTGGGTCCCAGAGTCGTACAAATGGCTTGCCATTGGTATTGCACAGAACTATCAGTAATAAAGTAGTATCTCAGGGAGTTAAACTTCTGTAGACAGCAGTCATGTATCCCTTCAGTGACACAAACATTGTGATTCTGTAGCAGTAGATATTAACCTTTTTCCTGATGTGCCTCCATGTTACAATTTAAGGAAGTTTCAGGCTGCTACTCCCTTAAAGTTGTAAAGAGTTAGAAGGTAGTTACTAGCTCCTGAACCTAATTAATGACCCCTTTCAGGAGGTGATGTTAGCTAACTCTCTCCTCTAGAAAATGTTACCCAGTGCTATTCTAGGCTGTGTGTGATAAATTGGTCTTCTCCTATGTCTTGCTTTGAGGTTTTACTTGATGAAGCTCGCAGAACGCCTTGTGTCTCTGACATGCACCAGCCATGGCCTCACGTGGTGATGCTTAATTCGGACACGTTCTCACAGGTTTCACGGGATCATCACACTTGCATGTCCTGTTCATTAACCAGCACTGTTGTTTTTCTTTGAGCAAAATTTTCCTTCCTGTAGTAGAGGGATGATAATTTCTTTGCCAAAGCCTACGTAGCCCAAATCTACTCTGAAACAGGAAGGTTTCCTTTCTAGTTAACATTTAGTTGAGATTTGGTTTTATTTCTTATTATCCTACTCTGATTTGATTGGTAATAAATTAAATTAATTTTTCCCCAAGTCAAGTCTGTTTTGCCCATGGCAGTAATTGCTGAGTGATCTCTCCCTGTCCTTATCTCAACCCACAAGCTTTTAGTTCTATTTTCTCTCCCCTGTCCAGCTGAGGGGTTCAGTGATAGAGCGGCTTTGGTGGGCGTCCAGCCAGAGTCAACCCACCACACCTGGCAGAATTTTAATGCAGCATGGCAGGGAGTATGCATTGTTGTAAATGTAGAGGAAATTTTCTTGCTTTTCTTCACTCTGTACCCTCTTCCTCACATAATAACAAGAACAATAAAGACATAATAAAGAAGTAATTCATTAAGATTCTGCAGGAGGTAGCCAATTCTGACAGCAATGACCTGCCTATTCTTTTGTGAAGGTGAGGTTCACCAGTCCATTTATGATGAAATTTAGTGTCAGTTGTATGATTTTTCTCTTGTCCTACTTTTACCCTGAATTAATCTGTTTGGACCACAGATCAAGGCTGACCTTTATACGATAAGCCTTTCATATTTCAGAAGTGAATAGGAGGAGAGAGTCGGGCAGTCCAGTGGGTGATGTTTAGGAAGAACTGTCTGCCCCTGTGGCTTCTCTGAGATGTAGATGCCAAGTCCTGCAGTACTCATTTGACTTGCCCAAAGGAGCTCCTGTGTCCTCCTGCGCCACGATTTGGTGCAATCTTTCCGCCATCATTTCTGCTGTCTCAAAGAGGACCACTAGCCAGTCACAGAGCAGAGGAAGCACCTGTAGCTGCCTGTGGTTGGTGGGGCTGAGCACAAATGGCAAAGCAGCAGTTGCCTGCTGGATGCCCAGCTCTCCTAGTCACAGGAATCCTAGCAAAACGAAGCTGCCAGTCATTTTTGCTAAGACTAGTGAATGAGAAGAAGATACATAAATGGTTACACCAGCCTGCTGTCCGGTGGAGACTAAGCACTGGTGACATCATTTTCTTTTCTTTCTCTCTCCTTTTTAGATAAAATCCAAGTTCACTGCAGCGCTTTCAAGATGACAAGAAGAAAACATGTTAATAAAATTATTTTCAAAGAACATTAGCATCTCAGCTGGCTGGAGATCCAGCTGGCTGGAGGCTTATACAGTATGATAGAAAATCAGTAGCATAAGAGAAAAGCACTAATACAGTAAGAAGGAAAATAGATAGCTGCTATGGGTTGCTATGGCTACTCGATACCTCTTGCTCTGGTGCCTCTTTGGATGTCTTCATTCCGGTGTTGGGTTGTATTGCTTCAGAGCTGTGGTCAGTGATAGCAGCATTGTGACTGTGAGGTGGCCAGTTCCAGGTACAGCTTGATGCCCCCCGTAACACCCATAGTAGGCTGCGAGGAGTCAGCTGGAGCTGGTGGTGTTATCCACAAGGGCAATGCACTGGTTTGCATGTGACAGTTTCTCATGGAGATAAAGCAAGCAGCTCACTGGTAGGCAGCGAGGCCCAGTAGAGTGCGTGGAGGATTTCTGAGTCGGGGCTGCTGCTGGTCAGTGACATAGTTCCCAAGGGCAGGAGGGGTGAAATTGGTCAGGTCTTTATAACCCTCATGTTTCATCAGGGGACTAAGTTCCATTTCACTGTGATTGTCAGAGACTGCTGTTGTAGCCAGCTGCTGCTGTTTGCTCCCGATGATGGAAAACTTCCCTGTTTGGTTAGCGATAAACATTGTGCACAGAGTGAGTGCCATGCTTATGGCCAAACTGGGACCTACCCAGTGAGATATCTGCCATGTAAGGCGTTATTCTCACTCCTGCAGCACTACCCTTTCCCCTACTTCCCCCCATCTCAGTTCATAGCCTTCATTTGGCAAAGCATTTTCAGGAGGCTCTTCGCTCCAGTTACTCCAGTGACATTGATGTCACCAGCCACATAATGCCATACAGCATCAGAGCTTGGATTTTCAAAGAATCATTCGACTTTGGATGTCTTTGTTACAGTGGGACACAAAAAGTGCCCACTAGTGAGAGATTCCCTTAGCTTATACTTTCAGAGTCCTTCTGTGTGAGTCCCTGTGTGCCTTTGGCCTCTTATTCATGGATACTGTTAGCCGCTCTGCCAGGTCACTCTGCTTAAGCAATGGGCTCAACAAAGCAAAAGGGTTCTTTGATGCAAGCTTTGGCATCCCACGCTGTCCTGCCTGACTGTGGGAAAAGCCACCTGCATACTTCTGAATTACTTCTTAGCACCTCTCCTTCCATGATTCTACATACAGTATATTACAGTCATTCTGTCTTCTATTCCAAGTCCATGTGTTTTAGAAGACCGAGCGGTAACTTTAGCTTTCTGTGCTGGTTTTATATCTGATGCTTCTGGATATAATTTTTCTTTTATTGTGAACATTTTCCCATTCCAGTATTTTGTGATGGACTGCTTCTCCATGTCACAGGGAGGGGTGGGGGGAGGTGTTCTGATGTT
>VYZV01004222.1:0-11786 GCA_013401275.1 Pandion haliaetus | reverse complement strand
GGCAAAAATATTTAACCTCCAAAAATACTTTATGGTAGGGTTAAATTTCTTGGTAACTCTCATTTAGTAGGTTAAGAAAATTGGAAGATTTTTTAAATACAGAACAATATAAATTGCTACTTAAGTCTGAGGAGGGGGCGTTAGTAGCAAATTTGAGATAAATTAATTCATCTTCCTTTAAAAATATTGTCAGAATAAAGACTGATTCCTTTCTTTGCTACACAAAGAGCTTCTCCCAAGTGCTTTGAGGGAACTTGAAGTGAGGATGTCCTGTTTTTCTAATGATTTGGGGTGGGAGTGAAGCACAGTTTCCTTGTCTTGTAGGTCAAGATATGATTCTAGATTGCCTGTAAGCAATTTGTCGTTCAAACTTGCGAGCACATTAGGGCTCAGGTTTCCTAAAATTGATTACGTGGGAAAAAAATACTGTATCAAAACAGATGAGAGAAATGCAGCTTGGAATTTAAGCTTGAGGCTTGTTTTGCTTAAATTTTCAGTAAGGAAGGAGGGAGTGAGAAGACTGTAGGTTTCTGCTAGTTGTTTGGGGAACACCTCTGAATCTGCAATTTCCAGAGTACACTGCAAGTGATAATGAAGCACAGGTACACAGATTCGTCAACTAGCAATTCAGGTTAAAGTCCTTAAAGGACCATGAGATGAAGAACAGGAGGCCAGTATGGCCGTGACTTCACAGCCAAGAAAAGAATGCACTGAGAAAAGCTTGTCATGGATTGGACAAGAAGGCAGTTTAAACACAATTTTGCATTTTAAAAAGCAAAGGTTATGTTATGCTAGTCTTTTCTTTGAGTTTGATTTGCTAGAATTTGAGCAAGCATCCTTCCAAAAATTCCACTAAATGTAGAAAGTGGCAGAAACCATACACAATGGAAGTACAACATGCTTTTTCACCTTTCTCTTCCTTGTGTTATTCTTCTGCTGTTTTCCTGTCTTTTGATATAGCCTGCAAGTTTCTTGCCTCTTTAACTTGCATGTTAAGTACTTACCCTGCACTCATGGGAGTATGCCATAATCTCTTCTCTCTAGAAATACCTCCTGTGTGACAGGTTATAGCCAAACTCTTACAGTAGATGGAGTAAAGCAGGCTAAAAACACCCAAGCTGGCTCCTCGCTGGCTTATTTGCTCAAGGTCAGGCAACAAAACCGAAAAATTATATTCATATGAAGTTGCATTTGTCCTGCTAAACCCTGACAGACTTAAGTTGGCTCCGAGAAGTGACTTAGGATACATCTTCACGCCTCTGATTAAAGACAGAGGTTTCTCAACTTCGCTGTTCATATATTTTGTGTTTCTTTTCCGGAGCCTGAGAACAAGCAAGGATAGTAAGAAAGCAGACATTTCTCATCCCTCTAAAATAAAGTTACAACAGTAATAAAGAAATCCAGCAGAAGCAGAAGGCTTTGAAAAGTACAGAATTAATGTGCCTAGGTGTAATTAGTGGCTGTCCCCATGTTCCGGTGGTTCATAAACTGTAAATAAAGGGAGAGACAAACTCTGCAAGAAGTCAGCAAGGGGACAAGTGGCAAGTGTTAGAACATACTGGAAAGACTGACAGTATGTAACATGAGATTAAAATTACAAGATAGTGCTTGTGATGAAGAAACAAAGCCATGATTACACACAAGAATCTGGCAGCTAGCTGTTGTTCATTAATGGAGAAGAGGTGTTTCAAATGAATACATAAATCAGTTCAGAATCATACAAGCTCTGTCAGTTTTCTAAGCATCCAAAGCATTTGGGAAAATATTCTTGTGTTCGTGGACATCAAAGGCCTGCAGAATATAAAGGAGTTTAAATTCATGCAGAGAACACTGGAGTCCTCACTGGATTGAGAATTACAGCTAAAGGGTCTTCATGCTGGACTCCACACAGTATAAGTATTCAACGTCTCTAAAAATACCTACAGGATAAATGCTCGGAGCCAGACACAGAAAATGTGACTTTGAAAATTTCCAGAATGGGATTCCCAGATGGGAGTAACAGCATTTGCCTCCTATTCCTGGTGCTAGATCTAGAGGTGGTAAATGATGTCTGGAGAGAAGAATGTCTGGGCCACCAGCACCCATGTGAAAGCAAGGAGACATCCGGGCAGGACAAAGGCATTCAGCTGTCTTACAGACAGGCTACAAAAAACCACGATTGATGTCTTGCACATAGTTGTGTTTCTAACACTGATGTGGCTGCTCTAGACTCTAAATGTGTCTGGCAATTAAAATGTCTACTACAAGTAATACTGGATATATTGAGACTCAACCTTGGTGAAGGTGCCCCTTGTAGGTAGACCCCGGACCTGGGTTGCAACAATGAGTTCGCACTCTTCTCCCAGATATTTTTCAAAGTGGCTGTGTCCACACAGCTAATTCCTGTGTGCCGTGGTGCTTCTTTTTTGAATGCCTACTGTTAAAGAAAGTAAAACACAGGAGATGTTCCTGTGATGCAATAGTGGTGCCATAGAAATATTCAGAGTAAAGACAATGCCAGCTCTTGTTGTGTGGCTTGTCTGCCCTTTTGTTTCTAATCAAAATGGAAAGTGAGTTACTTTAAACTACCTTACATGGCAGACTACTGCAGCAGCAGTTAGTTGTATCTATAGTGTTTTAGATAGGCAAGTCTTGGTTTCATTTGGCAATTAATAGGAAGTGTCAGTGCTCATAGTCTGTAAAAAACAAAGCATGTGCACAGCTTCAGTGGTATAGGGTAGAGAGGGGTGGAGAATTTAGGATTAGATCCTCCACCCCTTGCTACGCCCTTCAGTGAAGAACTGGGAAAAATGTCCTGCCTGTTCAATAGCTTTAAACTCACTGCTAATCTAGTGGCATAGGATTGTTAACTTCAACCTTTAAATATAAAAAAGAAAGGAGTTTTCTTTTGAATCCTAGGAGCAGGGAATTTGCCATAAATGTTTATGATCTCTCCTTAAGAGTTTTTATCGGTAGAAATTTAGAAGAGCTGTAGTGTTCAGCAGTGTGGGGCTGATTGTTCCCTTTCAGTGCAGGAGATAATTGTTCCTATATGTTTCAAACTACAAGAGAGATTTGTGGTCTAATTACTTTCTTTAATAGCTTTTACTAATGGACATTGATTACACATGGCTGATTATGAACATTCTGGAAGACTGTAGCTGGTTATAAACTATTTTCCTTTCTTAGTGAAAATCACAATGATTTATACAAATAAAGGCCATAGCATTTATTCCTTTCAAATATACGACTCGAGTTTCAGTGCAACGTATTGAGGAAGTAATTACAGATTAGCAATTGGCTAAGGTTTCCATAGATATTCCCTTGAACTTGCTTATCTGTAATCCTGAACTGCCTAAATCTGGGGTGTTCTTCTGCCGTCTTCAGGATTTGTGCTTTATTTGGTTCTTCAGGGATTCTTGAAGAACACATTACTGGATTTTGGATCTGCACAATTTACAGCTGTGCAAATCCAGGCAAGAGATGGGCTTAGTATACTTCCTAAAAATGTCTAAAAGATGCTGACCTAGCAGAGGGCCTTGGTCCTGCAGTCAGGTCTGCGTGAGTTCTGGTGCGGCTGCACTTGGGCTAGTGCACATGGCACTCGCCTGCCTGGAGCATGCTTATGTGGGGTTAAGCTTTCTAATACTTCTGCTTCAACAACTGTTTAAAAACCAAATGTATTTGGTTTTATGGATATGCCAAATTCTATCCAGTGTGAGCTCTTTCAGAGGAGACCAGCTCAGATCGGGTGCGGTAATAGTTATGATCTAGTTTCTGAAGGCATGCCTGTTTTCTGCTATCAATCCCTATGTTGTGGTTTAACCCCAGCCGACAACTAAGCACCACGCAGCTGCTCACTCACTCCCCACCCACCCACTGGGACGGGGGAGAGAATCGGGGAAAAAAAAAAGTAAAACTTGTGGGTTGAAATAAAAACAATATAATAGAACAGAAAGGAACAAAATAATAATAATAATAGAATTGGAATGTACAAAACAAGTGATGAACAACACAAGTGCTCACCACTCGCTGACCGATGCCCAGTTAGTTCCCAAGCAGCGATGCATACCCTCAAGCCCCACTCCCCCAGTTTGTATACTGGCCATGACATCACATGGTATGGAACACCCCTTTGGCCAGTTTGGGTCAGCTACCCTGGCTGTGTCCCCTCCCAACTTCTTGTGCCCCTCCAGCCTTCTTGCTGGCTGGGCGTGAGAAGCTGAAAAATCCTTGACTTGGTCTAAACACTACTTAGCAACAACTGAAAACATCAGTGTGTTATCAACATTCTTCTCCTACTGAATCCAAAACATAGCACTATACCAATTAAATCTATCCCAGCCGAAACTGGACACCCTAGTAACAACCTTCTGTGTTCTTCCACTTAAAAATCCGAATTGTGTATAGACTGGCTTTAAATCTTACTTTGGTGCCAAGGAGCGCAGCTCTGCAGTACAACCTGGGGCTCATCTGCATTTGCCACACAATGCAGAGTGGAAAGCCACCTTATGAAAGGAGATTCAGTAGCTTTATTACTGCTATAATCTTCTTCCCTATATTCTTCCTTTGGTAATAAAAAATTGTCGCTTTGTCTGCAGATGAGCTGGTTTTCATCAGGGGTTGAGGTAAGGGGGAGGTGGGGGGAAGGTGTTAAAATTCAGTCTTTAATCTTAATTTCTAATGTAAAGATTCAGTTTGAAATAGTAGGTGGCTAATATCCCTTATAGCCGAATGCAGTTAATGCTCATTTACATGTAATTTTAACTGCTTTTCTGCTAATATGTTTCCCAGTTTTTCATAAAGCCAAAAAATTGTGATTTTAATCCTCCATGTTTTAATTTCTTATGTAGGTTGACAATTTAATCTCTTGAGGTAGAAGTTAAAGTAGTTGATGCTTCTCTCAAAAGGCCTTCTTCAGTCACATCTGTCTTGCTTTCTTGGAAGTTGTCATATGGTCCTCATATTGATTGCAGAGGAGGGGGAAAAAGTATAATTATACCCAGGTGCATTTGATTACATCACTTTTTTTTTTTCCTGAAAGATCTTGATTCAATAGTAAATTTAGCTATAAATGTTATTAAATATAGTACACACTAAGGCTTAAATAAAATGGTATGTAGAAATAAGGCAGAACTGGCATTTGTGGGAAGTAGTGGTATGCAGCTTTTGAAAATGAGACAACCCATTGTTATATTTTTCAGTAATTTGGCTTCAGGTGGTGTCCTAGAGGATTTAGTTTTTATTTCTCATCATTATATTTAACATTCAGGATATTTATTTCCTCTCTGCCGAAGTTTGTTTTAGCTGATGATGTTTTTAAAAATCTAGTTGATGTTTCTTTAAGCTCCTTTTTTGTTATTGTTAATGACCAGTCCTAAGAGAATAGGCAACATCAAAGCCTTCTGTTCACTATCCACTTAAAACTGCGAATGTGTAAATGTGCAACAGGCTTATGCTAATTTCATATTCTTTAAAGCATGAAAGCTCAATTATTTTCTTTCAAAGGTGTTCTTAAAGTCATTTTCTGTTCTGACCTTCTGATGATTTTTGTATTGAATGTACAGCTGGGAAGTAGCTCAGCACATGGCAAATGAAATTGTAAAAGGGAAGGACCTTTTATTGTTTTATTCTCAAAGCAGTGAAAATATAGATACACACACCACCAAACTATGCTGCCATAGCTGCTACTACTACTAGCTTTGCATTAAGCTAAAGTAGTGCTAGAGGCTGTGTCGTCTTACATGTTTAGAGAGGCTAACTTTTTTTTGAGAAAATTAAATTAGGAGTCAATGAACAGCAGGAAGGAATAAAGTAAGTAGGGCAGATCCCAGTCCACCTGTGCATGCAACAACTACATCCACTGCTATGGAAATTTTCAACCCTCACTTGTTCTGTTCAAGTGAAAAATTGCTGTATTTTGCATAGCTTAGTGTTCCTCTGACTCTGAACAGCCATGCTTGCACCAGGACAAGGTTTGGTTTTGAGGCTATATAATTTCATTTGACGTAAAGATCAGGAAAAGAGATTCAGGATGCATGATTGTGTGTAGTCATAGTAGTTAACACTCCTGCGTCTCCCCAGTCCTCTCCTATATATGAGAGAAAAGTTATTAGGTACAGTAGAAACTGCAGCTGCATGTATGCTACTGATAACACTTCCTTGTTGTTGGAAAGGAAGGAAAAACTCCCTGCATAGAGTTGGGGTGGGGTGGGGAAGCTAATTTAGATATTTGAAATGGTGAATGCCTTGTAATTTCTAAGGACAGTTATTTGATGTTTTAAAGCTTTGTGCTAACAGAAAACTTGATGAGATAATGACTTGCTACAATAACCTTTTGGAGTCAAAATCGTGGCTTTAATTATAGCTTGGCTCACATGCGAATGACTTTACTGCCTTCTAGACTCTGACAAGTACTTGTCTGTGTTACCAGTCAGCTATCAGGTTTGGCACAACTGACTGTGTTTGATCAAGAGGCATTTGAGTAATATCAGAAATGTTTAGAGAAGAGGATTAAGGGACATTAGCAAGACCATGTGGGAAGTCCCTACTCTGCTTTACTGCAATGGTTTTGTTTTCTTCCCATCAACTATTTTTTTTTTCTTCTAAGTGGGGCAGGGGAGAAATCTGCCACTCTTGCCTTGGCTGGCTTTGATTAGCACCTCTCTGGTGGAAGTCATATGAGTAGACAGACTGCAGCAATCTTGACACTGCTTCACTGAGCTGAAAATCTTGGGGCTAAATTAAATTCCTGTTCTGTATAAAAGTGGATACATTTTGATTCACAATAAAGGAGCTGGGAAAGGAGGGGAAAAAACCTCCCCATAATTTCACCTTGCCTAAATCTCTTGGGAGGGTAATACTGAGAATGAAACAAAGGTAATGGGGACAGATCACTCCAGTGCTGGATCATATTTTGCTGAAGCAATCGCATTACATTCCTCAAGGAATTAGTAACACTTTCTGGATGTTCCCTTGGTTTGCAGTAGTGGAGCTTTGAAGGAATCGGGTGTAGGTAGAAAAGAAAGCAGAAAGGTAACTTGTGATGTAACCAGACTTGTGCTTTTCACCTCAAATGTCATGAGTGTGCTTGAAAACTGGAGGGAAACCCCATAGGCCTCAGGCCTCCCAGTAATCTTTAGTTTGTGCCTTGCTCCCACCCCCAAGTGAAGAAAATACATCTCTGACAATCTAGAGCAACAGGGCTCATGGTTAGCAATGATGTTGTGAGCTATTCATTTCACTAGCCATGCCCTCATTTTGGAGCTGGTGCCACCTTCCATAGGAGGGGAGGACTGTTACGCCCGCAAGATTTCATTTTCATCTTTTCAGTCTTCAGAGGGCCATTTCAGTGTGTATTCTTCTCTAGCACTTAATGGTAGAGTGGGTAAGATCTGGCCCTCACTGAAGTGTATGGATTGGTTTTGCCTTGTAAGGTTGATCTAGCTATGAAAAGAAAAGGGCAGGTGCTAGGCTTCTAGCAAGTTTAAGGTTCCTGGTTTTGTTGGGGTTTTTTTGTTTGTTTGTTTGTTTGAAAAAAAGAGAAACCCCTCACATGCTGGTTTTCCACTATGCCCCACAGTATGAGAGAGACTGGGATGAACATGAGAGCAAGATGCACAGAGATTTGAGAGGATAGATTCCTGCTAACACAGTGGCCCTAAACTCAAAAGCTTCTGGTATGCTAAGCTACATTGCAGTTGTAGTTCATGCAGGTTTTATATGAATATTTCTGGGTTATTGTTTAATCTCCATATGTATTACAAAATAAAATTCTATTTTTCCTTTCCCTTTTTTCTTCCCAAGCAAATATAATTAGGAATATAGGCCTAATCCTGCTATTCGAAGTCAGAGAAAGCAGAATTCAGGACTTGATAGTATAAGCACAGCTGATGAATCTGCGTATGAATGCAGTTTTGTTTTGTGGTGTGGTTTTTTTTTGGGGGGGGGGGGGTGTTTTTTTTTTTTTTCCCCATCTTGTTTTTTTTTCTNNTACCCAGTCTGCTTTATATTACTTAACAATGATAAATGTCGCTTGAAGTCAGGGGCTTTTCTATTTCAATGTTAAAAGGAACTTCTCTGCTGATATTTTTGCTTTTATGAGGAAATTGTATTGTACAGATGTGGCCATTGTAAATTCCAGCTGGTACCTATGAATATTTATTTTTATACCTATACACATAATTGGTCTTCTATGTGCAGTAAATATGCATCTACATGTAAAGACATTCATTTTTTAGATTGCTCATGATGCACTGTGCAAGTTAAGTAGCTTCCAAGCTCAGTGAAAATGAGTGTAGATGAAACAGCTTGCTGGCATTCATACAGCTTCCCCCCCCAGGGTTCCCAGTAACACTCACTTCCTTTGTTTAATTGTTTTAAAATTAATTTTGATAGTGAAAACAATTACATAAAGGCCACTTGCTATAGAGAAAACAGTAATAAAGCACTACTTACAGAATTTTTACATCAGGAATCTGAGTAGGTTAAAGTAGAACTATGAAAGATGCTTGTTTTTAACAACGCTGTTCAGTCACCACTGGAAATTTATTATTTGGAGTCCATGTGTAAAGTTAACAAACTATGAAGTTCAGGTGCTCATCAAATGGTATTAGTAGCCATTTTAGTAATGGTCATTTTACAGCACTCCTACTATTCCCCTCAGACTCCCTTTCCAGCCTGAAGCTTAGAACTGTTCTGATCTCTGTGTAAGGAGAGACAAAAGTAGTTTGCATTGTGTCTGCTCACTATGGAAGGGCATCTTGCTAATCTTTAGACATGAGTACTTTTATATCAGGCTCCATACTTTCATTATCTGAGGACGCTGTTAATTATACTACATCTTGAAAGACATGAATGGAAGTGCCGAGTGTTGGATTGTAAGAACCCAAGTGAAAAGTAATTCTGATTTGCTACAGGTTTGGTTGAAGTTCCTGTTTAAAAGTGTATGCAAGCAACTGCAAAGCTGCACTCTGCTAATATCAGCCGGACACGAGGGATTCATGTTTTGTAGATGGAAACAGGATTGCTAAAGATTGATGTATTTCATTGCAGATGTGATGAATATGTCACACAGCTGGATGAAATGCAGCGGCAGCTTGCAGCAGCTGAGGATGAGAAGAAGACTCTGAACTCCTTGCTTCGGATGGCTATCCAGCAGAAACTGGCACTGACCCAGCGCCTGGAACATTTGGAGCTAGACCATGAACAGTCCAAAAGGGTGCGCACAAAATCTGCTTCCAAAGCCAAGAGCAGTAACCCTAGCGTAAGTCATATTAGGTCCTGCGGAGACAGGTCTGAAGGATCTGTCCTTAACAACCAGGTTTTTTGTAGTGAGAAATATAAAATCTATTGTGACTAGGACAGTTGTGTAGAAAAATCATATTATGCATCTTATTTTATGCTGAAACTGTCAGTGTAAATCCCCACTATCTAATGTCACAGTGAGTTGACTTGTACTAGTATGTTGTTGAACCAGGTAATACAAATTGTATTATGGTGGTCTTAACTGTAACTAATTCATAAGTATGGGGATGCTATTAACAAGTTAATAGTGGAAAGGAATTAGCTTTTTCCACAATTAACATGTATGGGTTTTGCTGTTTATGGTAAGTGTTAAAAGAGTACACCTGATAGAGTACATCTGGTGCTACTAATTTTAGTTTGTATAGCACAAAGTGATTCTTTCTCCAGGGTTGCAGCATACTTCAGTACATGCTTTCACAGGCAGAAACAAACAGAAAACCTTCCTTGTTATTGTGGCTTAAGAAGTGGTGAAAAGTAAATGTTAAAATTAGAGGTATGTCTTGAAAATGCAGAGCATTTTGAAACTGGAACCAAACTTAATTTGCCTATTGTGGCAGATATTAAGAACTTGCTGTCATATCACCACTGACCAAAGTCCTAAAGCTTTTACAGGCTATAAAATGTAGAAAAAAAACTTGGTAGGGTACATTATTTACATTCTGCTTCCCTCTCTTCAGAGGGTTAACCAGAAGAAACTTGCATGTTTCTGTTAAAAATATGCAATATTTACCCCCTCTCATGTGAAACTTAAAATTTTAAGAATTGGGATCCTACCTGGTAGACAGTTCCACTTTAAGAAGTTATGCTTTGGAGAAGTGTCATGTCCTGAAAGGATCTTTGTGGTCTCATGTTGTTCCTTGCAAGCATAACACTTCGGAAAGAATCTGTTTTATATATTACTGTAGCCACACAACATACATGTGTTGAATTAATGTGACTATGGTCTAGTATTGTCAGTCACAAAACAGTTTTTCTCAGCTTTCAGTATTGATCTAAATAGGAGAGTATTTCAGAGCTCTGATAATTTTTTCTAAATACACAAAAGATACTGCATTCCTTATGCAAGCGCATGTTTCACAGGGCTCTACATTATAGGCACAGGAAATTGAACCAGATCATCCTGCTAATAATTATTTATGAAGTAGCTTAGTATACATATTAATCTTTAAAAACAAATAAACCTTTGTCTGCTATTGAACTTTTAAGGGGCCTTTTTAGCCACTGAATTACAATATGTTTGATAATATAAAAGTGTACTTCATAATTGGTGCCTACATAAGAGAAAAAGATTGAAAATGTTGCTTCTAAAATTGTGGAAAATTTGTGAAGCACAACAAGGCACACTTTTTTCTTTAAATCAGAGTTTTAAAGTGCCTAGCCTCAAACTTTATTTTAATGTAAAGCCCTGTTCATTTTGTACTCTTTCAAATAATTTTGTATGCCTATAGTATTACTAAAAGCAATGCAAGACTGCACAGTTTTCTGCTTGATAGTGATGTTTTATAAAGCCTTTCTAATATTCCTGGTGTGGTACTGCCTCATCTCACTGCCATTTCTTATAGATGATCAGCAGCTTGCTTCCTGTGCATTGCCGCTCTGCCTATAAGTAGTCAGGAGGTATCACAGTACTAATATAAGGTAATAAGGAGCACAGCTTATTTTCCCAGTGAGGGGAAACTACATGGGATTTTGGCTCCCCAGATATTAGAGCAGGGGGAGTGGGGAAAGACAGACTTCTAAATTCATAGAGTGAGACTTTAAACAAATGGAATTGTAGAAACCTTGCTACAAAGCTGGGAAACATCAGAATGCCCCAGTCCAATGCCAGAATTGCATTTACCAATATTGAGAGGAGGAAAAAAAAACCCAAGTGATTTAAGTCTAGTATGTTGCTCAAACATCACTGCTTGAGAAGTTTAAATAAATAGCAATTCTGGCTTTAGAAATTAGGCCCTGTGTGTCTATTATTACTTTTTTTAGAAAACACTGAATTCTCCTGAATTTGAGCTTTAATATTGCTAAATAGCAGGTTTGATATTTTAGAAGCGAGACATCTTTTAACAATTTTCAGTCCTGCTTATCTCTTCTTTGCTGCACAATCTTCCAAAAGGCCTTTTTTCTTCTCATTCCTGCATTAAGTATGATTTATAAATACTTCATAAAAGCAGGCATTTGAGTGCTAACTTTCTCTGCTCCAACACAAACTGTTATAATTTTGCTTCCACTATGGTAGGGAGCTTTTAATACAGTTTTCACTGCTTCCATGTCTTTAACAGCAGTATTTTTGCAAAATATCGATGGCAAAAATTTAAATTGGAGAAACTAATTGAATGCATTGTTAGGGGGTTTTTTTTCCAAATTAATTGGAACTTTGTAAAGATTTCAATGTTACCAGACAGTGACTGTTACTATCAGTCTTGGCTCACGCTTTCAGTTCCAAGTATGAACAATTTTGCTATTAGCCCAGTGGTCTTAGTAGTCATTTCCATCTTCATTCATTT
>VYZV01004213.1:0-12750 GCA_013401275.1 Pandion haliaetus | reverse complement strand
CCCTGTTCCCCTTTGCCGCCGGGGGGAGGAGGGAGAGAGAACCAGGAGTGGAGTGGAGCCAGGAAGGAGGGAGGGGTCGGGGGAAGGTGTTCTGATGTTTGGTTTTCCTTCCTAATATTCTTGGTTTTGATTTGATTTGTAGTAAATGAAATTGATTTTGTTCCTTCCCCAAGTTGAGCCTGTCTTTTGCCCGTGACCATAAGTGGGGAGTGATCCCTCCCAGTCCTTGTCTCGACCCACGCGCCTGCCTTTGGATTTTCTCCTCATCCCAATGTGGCCAGGTGCGGGGGTAGGGGGGTGAGTGAGTGGTTTTGTGGTGCTTTGTTACTGGCTGGGCTGAAACCGACACCACGACACTTTCATAAAATAAAGCTGTGTTCCTAAGACCTGTAATGTTTGATGAAAAACTTTGAGAGATGCTCCAAATATTTGTGACTGTACAATAAGTCCTAAGATATCAATTATCTTGTCCTGAGGTAGATCACAGAAACTTTATGCAAAGATCAGGACATCAGTTACTTCCAGGTCTAAATTAACTGAGTGTTAACAATACAAGAAAACCTGTATTTTAGTGGAATTAGGCCTAATTAGAATCATAGAATCATAGAATGATTTAGGTTGGAAAAGACCTTTAAGATCATCGAGTCCAACCATCAACCATGCCCACTAAACCATGTCATGAAGTGCCCCGTCTACATGCTTTTTGAATACCTCCAGGGATGATGACTCCACCACTTCCCTGAGCAGCCTGTTCCAATGTCTGACAACCCTTTCAGTAAAGAATTTTTTCCCGATATCCAATCTAAACCTCCCCTGTAACAACTTGAGGCCATTTCCTCTCTTCCTATCACTAGTTACTTGATAGAAGAGACCAGTACCCACCTCTCTACAACCTCCTTTCAGGTAGTTGTAGAGAGTGATAAGGTCTCCCCTCAGCCTCCTTTTCTCCAGGCTAAACAACCCCAGTTCCCTCAGCTGCTCCTCACAAGACTTGTGCTCCAGGCCCCTCACCAGCTTCATTGCCCTTCTCTGGACACGCTCCAGCACCTCAATGTCTTTCCTGTAGGGAGGGGCCCAAAACGGAACACAGTACTCAAGGTGCGGCCTCACCAGAGCCGAGTACAGGGGGACGATTACTTCCCTGCTCCTGCTGGCCACACTGTTTCTGACACAGGCCAGGATGTTGTTGGCCTTCTTGGCCACCTGAGCACACTGCTGGCTCATATTTAGCTGACTGTCTACCAGCACCCCCAGGTCCTTTACTGCCGGGCAGCTTTCCAGCCACTCTTCCCCAAGCATGTAGTGTTGCATGGGGTTGTTGTGACCAAAGTGCAGGACGTGGCACTTGACCTTATAATTAAAGTTTAATAGACAACTTACTGTCCATGCTTTCTTCCCTCTTCTTTAGCTCCTTGTATTTCCAATTTTCCTCTCCTGCAAGAGATGTAACATCAATTTAACTTTATATTGTCTCAGTCCTGGATTCCTTTAGGTAGGCAAAATGTCAGTTTTCAAAAGTAAAAACTGCAGGACCAATCATATCTCATTTAATATAGTAACTTCAACTGACTATGTCATACACACTTTGATATTTTTAAAAAAGATAATTAGCTTAATAAATCAGCCTCAATGCAATATTTAGAGCCTTTAAGAGGTTAGAATTTTTGATAAATACTTGGTTTGAACAAAGGAAGTTTATAGGATTTTTCTGAAGTCAGGTGAATTTCAGTAATAGAGAATAAATGCTTTTGTGTATTTGGGCACGACGGTTAGTTAAAACTTTCTGCAGCTCTGTTTAACATATGGGCCATTTCAATGCAACTTGGAGGTATCAGAATGGACTTTCATAAGGATACACAGCTGGTAAGTAACAGTGTAACAATCTCAGGGAAATAAACAGGAAAAGTGTACAAGCGATGGTATAGGAAATGAAAATGCACATTAAGCTTTTTACAATTAAGTTTAAAAGAACATTTCCATACACATTCTTTATAGTGGTAATAGAAGTAATGAATAACATACAATATGCAATTCACTCCATCTTTAAATCCAACTACTGACTATAAATAGCTCAATTAAAATGTACTAGTAAAGTGGGAGACCAGATTTGTCACAAGTTTCAAGAATGTGAGACAATTCAGCTCCTAAGAATAATATCAAGTTTGAAACATCTAAATTTTTAATTGATTAAGTCTTGGTCATTGATTTATTTTCAGGATAATCTTTTAACTTTAAAGAATACAAAGAAAAAAATGAAGTAGATATAGATATAACTGAGCAAGCAAATGTCTCCAAGTCTTTTTACTTGTACAACCCCCCCACGCTTTCTTTTTTATCTAGTATATAACACTAAGAACACCTGTGGGCCCCTAAGGGACTGTGATTCTGCTTAAGCTTCCTTGCAGCTGTGTCTTTGTTTCTTGCTGGACTCTCTTTTCATTTTGCAAGGCAAGACTCCAATACTTAGTAACTCACTCTCTTCTACTCTTAAAAACTCTTAGTTACAGTGAGCCATGAAACAGAGAACTACATGATCTGCCAAGTGTTTAAAGAAAAAAATATTTGAAATAAAGACCACAACCTTTAAAATGTCTTTACTGATAAGTTTTCTTTAATATACAGCATTATTAAATCAGTATCTTAGACTTCCATGCAATTTATGGTGTTAAAGTCTATTCCATTATGAGTTAATGTTGATTTTGACTAATCAGTTAAGTAACTGCTAATATATGCAACACATAATAAGTGGGTGAATTTTTTACTAATTTAGATTTTATTAAGTGAAAACTAAAAACAGTTGTTTCTATTTACGGTCTGTTTATTTTACTCAAAAATATTCCTGAAATATATGTCCTGAAGCATTAAAAAAATCCTTAGTTGTAATTTTTCTTTTACTGGCTATTTTACCTTAAATGTAACTAAAACAATTTAGGAGCTGAAGTTTTGAGAATGCTTTGTAATAAACAGTTTAAATATTGAGCCAGAAGTAAGCTGACCAGGGGGCGATTGAGGACAGAAAGCTCAAGGACACAGCAAGATGCTGATTTAGAGCAGAAGTATGAATGCCCCTCTAGGATTCTCTCTCCATTCACTAGAGAAGAGAGTGTTGGGAGTTTAGATTTCTGTGTCTTAAAGCTACTCCTTATGAATAGCTTCTTTATTCCCTCTGTGTTATACCAACAGGTGTAACTCTTATATTATGACACAAGGTAACTTCATTCTGAATATCCTGAGTGATCTTGATATGTTGACAGAGAATATGTGCTTTCTCCTACATATGCTTTAAACCCTCTTCTTCAACAGAGGTCTTTTTCTAAAATGGTGAAAGATAGACAGTCCAGCAATGAATGATTGTGTCCGTAAACCTGACTATAAAATTGTCCTGGTTTCGGCTGGGATAGAGTTAATTGTCTTCCTAGTAGCTGGTATAGTGCTATGTTTTGGATTTAGTATGAGAATAATGCTGGCAACACACTGATGTTTTCAGTTGTTGCTAAGTAGTGTTTAGACTAAGTCAAGGATTTTTCAGCTTCTCATACCCAGCCAGCATGAGGGCTGGGGGGCACAAGAAGTTGGGAGGGGACACAGCCAGGGCAGCTGACCCAAACTGGCCAAAGGGGTATTCCCTCATCATGCCCAGTATATAAACTGTGGGAAGTTGGGCTGGGGGAGGATCGCTGCTTGGGAACTCACTGGGCATTGTTTGGCAAGAGGTGAGCAATTGCATTGTGCATCACTTGTTTTGTATATTCCAATCCTTTTATTATTATTATTGTCACTTTATTACTGTTACTGTCATCATTATTAGTTTCATCCTTTGTTTTCTATTAAACTGTTCTCATCTCAACCTATGAGTTTTACTTTTTTTTTCCAGACTTCCACTGGCTGGGGGGGAAGTGAGTGAGCAGCTGCGTGGTGCTTAGTTGCTGGCTGGGGTTAAACCACGACAAAAATGTGGAAAGAAACTCACTTCTTACCTTCTGCATTTCTCCATAGATACAAAAAAAAAGAGTTGCAAGCCAAACAAAAAGGAAAAAGTAAAGCATAATAGTGAAGTTGGCAATGATATTATCTGGAAACAAGAAAGCTAATAAAACAGTCTTAATAAATTATTTGCACAAAAATAATGAGATATCTGAAGAACTATGAAATATTTTGTAATGCAAAACATGAGAAACACTGTATCAAACATTTAACTAGGGTCAATTTTAGAAATATTTGTTCACCTTGAAGAAATTTACAGTTAAATTTTACACTGATCACCCGAGAAAAGGTATAAACTAAAAAGGACACAAACACATTAATTCATCAGTCCTACAGAATTTAAGTAACTCGTTACAACATTTTCCAGAATGTACGCACCTATTTATGTAACTCCTATCTAAACAAGTTTCCTTATAATCAGAAGAAGGTTTTCTGTGGGATGAATTTCCATTTTAAGGAGAATCTTCCACAGCTGTTGAGGGCCTATGCTCAGGCTAAGTTACTTCTTCTAGAACCATAATTTCCAGTGGTAGTACAAATCCCACCCTAACCTAGCCTAATGTACTACAGCAGGTGTTTGCTGGAGGTAAGTTTCTAAGCTAATGCCATCTCTAGGCAGCTCCCAAACTCTTCATTACAAAGACCAATCCAAGAAGTTTAAAAGACAGATAAAAATGTTAATGAATACTGTCTGCTTTAGACATTATTATTAAACATTCTCAATTCCACAATCACTGACAGTGTATCAGATCATGTAAGAGGTAAAATAAATAAAAGCTTTTCTGAAGCTGAGCTGGTTCTGCAATACTGCCACTAAAAAATTGGGACAGAAAACTAGACAGCTGTACTATTATTTTATGGGGTAGTTTTATGAACTTGATGAACATGCCACTAAAGGTAGGTACTCCCCATTTCTCACATCTGAAAAGAGAAGCCTGCACCCCTAGACACAAAACCTTCTTCTGATGGTGAATAATGGACATTTGCATAAGCCTAAAGGTTTCAAGCAACTAATGTCCATAACAATATGAGTTATAATATGAACAGATACAGCTCTGCATAGTCTGCTACAACTCTAGTCATACTACCTTGATGATTCTCCAGATCCATATCAAGTCGTTGAATGACCTTTTTAAAATGGTTTGTTTTTTCTTTTACTTCTGTCAGCCTGACAAATAGATAATGAAATGAAAGGTTAAAAATGTATTGTAAAATATTTTTTTTTACACAAAAATGGAGAGAAAAATCAAGAATAAAAATAGCAAACCTAAATTTATCAAACCCAAAAGAATATCAGGAGGATTGCTGTTATTATAAAAGGTATATGTAAAGCACCTGCCACTTTAGTCCCTATATCTATTAAATATAAGTACAGGTGATCTTTTTTATTAAAAACATTTTTTGTTGAGTCATCAGTAGCTCTTAACTTAGCTGGTCCCTCTGCTGGTTGTTATACAGCTTTGCAAAGGTACAATGGAATTGGTAAACTGCAACAAGGAACTGTATTCCTTAAAAATTACCTATGTGTTCACTAAAATCCATTTAGAAATTGCCAAGTAAAGCACTGTATTACATAATCAATCGAAGTGGGAAAGGAAATTACCTTCAGAACATTTCTATGCAAATTCTCAAATATAATTCTGTTATTGTTTCTCTCAAAAAATTCTGTTAAGCAACTTACCTAATTAACTAATAAACTAAAAAAAACCCCCAAACTAATAATTACAGTTGGGAATACTGCTTAAAATAATTTAAAATTATTTCTAGGAGATCTCAGGAATTATCTCAATTTTTCTGTAAATAGAGAGAGGTCAAAAGGCTCAAAATCACAAAAAAATTGTATTGTTTTATCTCCCCACCTCAATACATTACTATTTATTACAATATTTACCAGAGTTTCTGGCAAATCTTCAGAAAGGTCCAGTATCCAAGAATCAAGAAGCAATACCCTGTTACTCTTTAGAATTGACCATTCTGTAAGCAACTTTGTAACTCTTAGGTTTTAAGAACACCTAACAAATTCTTCAAAATGTGACTGCAGTGTAACGTAGGCTAAACATCATAGATGTCCCAGATAAGTAGCTCTTACAGACGTCTTCTTCAGCCTTAAAGAAGTTTATGTCAGTGTTATTAACAATTTATATTCTCAAGCCATGCTCATAAAGATAGGAATTATCTTATTATGCAGATCTAAATGTCCTATCATTACAGAAATTGTTTAGCTGAAACAGAAGGATATATTCTGTTCTCTGTGGAAGGTTAACACTAGCAGAGGCTCAAAAATGTGGTGATGTTCTAGAAGTCCACAGAAATATGTGATGGAATTCAACTGTCTTTAGGGTCTAAATGTAACTTGTAGCAACAGTATAATGGGATTACTCACTGTCTTTCCATGCTTGCTATTTCCTGACTATCGTCCTTAACCTATAAAAAAGTATAACAACTTTAACATATAAAATAAAATCTACAAGTGAAAAAAGGAAAATAAAAAAAGATTTCTTAATTCAGCATACAGGGAATAGAAACTCAGCATATGAAATAAAAAACTTGCTGTCACATTGTCCAACAACGGCTCTTCATTGAAGAAAACAAGTGGTATGACTTGTGTTATGCCTTCCAAATGTTCTCTTGCCTTCTCAATACACATTTAAAAATTAGACACACTTATCAGTGTTGTTCAGTCCAATAATCCATTCAGTATATATGGATAATTACATAACACAGCATAGAGCCTTGTAAACTAAGTTGTCCCTGGATTAGCACATCTGTTCAGTACCCCACAAAGATACTGTCTGGAGTTACATTATAGAACTGTTCAATATGATCAGTTTTCCCATACCAACACGACTGATGTACTAGAACAAGTCAACCAGCTGAAAAGCTGATTGTGCCAATTTTGTTTTGCCTGAACCTGAACCATCCCATTCAGCCAATTCAGTAACTGTTCTTAATTTCAGATTATTTGTGCTTCTTAAAGAGCAAATAAAGGCAAGATTCAAACCCAAGTCTTTTCAAATATTATCCCCCCTTAAAATACTGACTCAGCGAATCTTTCCCATGATAAACATTTTATGTTCTTGCCTGCTTTAGTAATCTCTCTCTTTCCTCCTGTGGAGATTCCATGTTCTTATCCTCAGCAATCATTTGATTTCGATGTTCCTCAAGGTTGTAGAGCTTTTCATACAGCTGTACAGCCTCCTGTTTCACCTGGGAGTGTGCTATTTCCTGTTGGGAAAAGCAAACACCTACTAGCTATTTTCAGCTGGCAAGAGAGCATTGGAGAAATTATGCTTTAGTTAAGCAAAACTTATCTATACATTGAAAGTGAAGCTTATTTGTTACAAACAGTACAGAAACAGTATAAACAATAAACTTTATAATCCATATTCTCAATATTGCATTTTCTGGAATGGAATATCCCAGTCAGCTATTTCTTGCTCTATGAGTTCATCCTCAGGCCAATTTTCTGAGTAGATTTACTCCTTCATCATTTCTAGGGGATCACAAACCATATACAGTATTCAAAAGGACTAGAAAAATGTTAGTATTATTTCAAAATTATACTTTCTCAATATATACATGACTGTATGTTTCAGCTCATAAATCCTTTTATCCATGAAAGACCCAATTAAAAAAAAAATCTCCTCAATCTAGCAATATGACAGTGTATTAGAAGTGTGTGTTTATGTATGTATGTGGGATAAAAAATATCTTAGCAGGTATCACTTTGTACTTCAAATGCCAGTTGCTTCTGAAATGGAATAGGGAACCAGAAAATCATTCTCACACATCCTGAAAGTTGAAAACATATTGAAAAATTAGGTCTCACAAATCCTTGAGAAGGATGTGAATGGTAATTTCACGTTTATCTTCAAAGAGTAATTCCACAAAACATTTGAAACCACATGAGTAACTAAAGCTAGGAAACCTCACTATTGCTATCAAAATTCTGTACTTGGCATCTAGCAGAAATAATTTTTACCCCAAACTTGTAAGAAAGTATTTGTGGAAAACAGAGAGGCAGCTTTGCCTTCCCATTCAAGAGCATGATCCTACAGGTATCTGAAAATTTAAGGAGAAAGATTATACGTATTTTTGTACTGTATTACTTTTTACACTAGAGGTCAATGAAGATTGGTACAGAGACCGCTTGTTAATCATACATACAGCTCTTAGAGCCTCCTCCTTTACATTTAGTGCATCCAATTCCTGCTGTTGAACAACCAATTCCTGAAGAGGAAAAAAATGCAAAATTCAGGTAAAAATTACTACTTGATGAGATCACTTTTTTATTCTGCAACTTAGTATTTATAAAATGCTATGAAACATCTCATTGCTCTCTTAAAAATTTAAAAGACAAGACCGTGTCCAGCTTCTCCAAGGAACTCAAATACAATATCTACTTACTTTCAGCATCCAACTTTTCCAATAAACTCTTATAATTGTTATTTGCAGTTGGGCTATAACCAACTTTTGCCCTTTTTCCACTATTTTTCTTAAGATCAGTACTGAGGGTGGAATTTATAATTTCTACTTCAGAAGTTTAAAGTCAGATTTTAAAATCTGAACTAGCGACCACAGTTTCTTCATAGTCCAGAAAGAGACAGGTAGGCCCTGACTACTGATTCAGCTCATCCTAAAACAGCTGGGAAGCACTGGCCTCCAGAGGCCTATCTCTCTGGTCAGACTATACAGAGAAACTTTCCAAGACTATATGCCTGAAGCTAGATGATCCCAGAGAACCTAGAAATCACACTGCTTTTGTCAACATTAGGATTAGTGAAGTCACAAAAATTTTACAAAGCCCAGTTCATTTTTTTCTGATACATTCAGACGTACAACAAGAACAACAAAAAACCCCAGTCAGATTCACTTTTGTGCACAGGAAGAAAACTTTCTACTCATGTGAACTACATAAATTGCTGGGGTTTTTTTTTCCCTTTCGCTTGCTTTTAACACCTGAAACACCTAAGCTCTACAGTAGCTTTTAACATCTGCAAGCCAGTCCACAAATTTAACAGGAAAATGAGGAACATAATTTGTTCTTAAAACAAGAAATATAAAAAGAGAGAGTATTTGGGTTTAGTCAATTGCTCTATTTATTTTTCAGGCACTTCCACAAGTGATTAAGATACTAGCAAGCTTTTTTATTGTACTACTCCGTTCCCAAGCTCTTTAATACTTAAATTGTATCTGGAACCAACGGAGCCACATTGAGAAACATTTTAGGTAGGTACAATGAAACAAACCAACCTGGGAGAGTTTTTCATTTGCAGTCTTCATCTCCATATATTTAGCTTGATTTTCCTGTGACATGTCTTTTATTATGTCATCTGCTACAACCTTTTCACGTTCAATATCTTCTTCTACAGCTTGAATTAACTTTTCTGTGCTGTAAAAACAGAATGTTTTTGTAGCTTCTACTAGCTGACTGTTTATTTTAAGCACCCATTTCAAAGTCTGGTATTCCTTCAGCCTCACTGAAATGATCCTTTAACACAAAAACTGCACAGACTCTAAAAAAAAGTTACCTACTTGTATCTGAGCTTCTTGGAGTAGGATTAGCTACATAAACATTCACACCATGGAATGCAGATGAAGAATTCTTTGCCCTGCCAGTACCCACATCATACTTTCCAACACTCCAACCCTGTCTGCCTGCATGGTCCCCAACACTGGCAAAAGCATACTACTCCCTCTCAGTTGCTCTCAATCAGTAAATTCCTGGAGTTAAGAACAGGCGCTTTGAAATAAAGAAGCTGGTATGTGATTTGTGAATGCATAGGAAGAAAACATAGATACCAGGACTTGACGGTACTGGACAATGACGATAAGACGACCTTCCTTTAGCAACAAATTGTTGGATTCCTTAAGAATGGAGAGTGGCTTCAGAGTCTTAGGCAGTGTGGAGCTTCTTAACCATGCAAGAACTAAGAAATGAGCCATTCCTGATGTTCTTGATTCATGACTTTAATCTCATTAGGAAATCAATGGGCTGCAACCATAAAAACTTTTCTACCACTGCAGCTATAGTGAGCTACAAGCAAATGTACTAGCAGATTCAAGGAAGGCATAAAGAGTGGTTCTCACTGTTTCATGTAATATCTAGTAATCTCTATGAAATTGCTGAATGCTAGAGAGTCAATTTCAGACCATAGCTAAAGGAAATCAACAAAAACTCCTGAGACTCTGAGGAGCATACCTTCCTTCCCTTCACAGTTCATGAAAGATTTTTTAAACTGCTTGATTGTTTCCAGAGTGACTTCTGCTATTAAGAATGACAAAATCAGCTGGATACTTTCCTTCAAGATTTATTTTTCTTCTATTTTTCATTAACTCTTCTGAATTGCAAGATGTCAAAAATTTTAAATTGTGTAACTGTCACTATCAGATCAATGATTGCAGCCAAGAATGCCCTCAGGCTTGAAAGATGATGCAAAATAGTGGAATGCACAAGGATAATCTCAGGGTAAGGGAATAATGAAAATTTCACAGAAGCAGAGTAGACCTGAGGTTGGAATGGTCTTCTGAAGATCATCTAGTCCAGCTCCACTACGCAAAGCATGGTCACCTAGAGCAGGTTGTCGTGTCTTGTTCAGGTAGGTTTTGAGTATCTTGAAGGATGGAGGCCCCACAACCTGTCTGGGCAATGTTTCGATGTTTGGCTACTCTTGCAGTAAAAAGAGTTTTTTCTTACATTTAAATTGAATTTCCTGTTCTCCAATTTATGGCCACTGTCTCTTGTTCTGCCCTTTGGGAATCACTGAGAAGAGACCACCTCCATTTTCTTTACTCCTGCCCATCAGGTATTTACTTTGATAAAATACCCACTAAGCCTTCTCTTCTAGAGATGAAACAATGCCAGCTCCCTCAGCCTCTCCTCATAGTTTTCACCACTTCCAAGGAATTCTCAAAAGAGATTCAAAAGTGTAACCAGTCTTCCAACTGGCTTTGTCCTGGTTTTGGCTGGGGTAGAATTAATTTTCTTTCAAGTAGCTGGTATAGTGTTATGTCTTAGATTCAGTATGAGAATAGTGTTGGTAACACACTGATGTTTTCAGTTGTTGCCAGGTGGTGTTTAGACTAAGTCAAGGATTTTTCAGCTTCTCATGCCCAGCCAGCAAGAAGCCTGAAGGTGCACAAAAAGTTGGGAGGGGGCACAGCCAGAACACCTGACCCAAACTGGCCAAAGGGGTATTCCATACCATGTGACATCATGCCCAGTATATAAACTGGGGGGAGTTGGGCGGGGAGGGATCGCTGCTTGGGAACTGACTGGGCATTGGTCAGTGAGTGGTGAGCAATTGCATTGTGCATCACTTGCTTTGTATATTCCAATCCTTCTATTATTATTGTCATTTTATTATTATTATGATTATTAGTTTCTTCCTTTCTGTTCTATTAAACTGTTCTTATCTCAACCCATGAGTTTTACTTTTTTTTCCTCTGACTCTATCCCACATCCCACTGGGTGGGGGGTGAGTGAGCAGCTGCGTGGTGCTTAATTGCTGGCTGGGGTTAAACCATGACAGGCTTCAAGAAAGATCTATAATCTCCAGAAATCTGAGGACTTTAAGCAGAAATTCTGTCAGGTAAGCAACCCATGCTGCAAAGATGCTTTGGAGCCTGATGATGAAGAAACAAATCAAAGTGACGATCTCTCATTTTATGTGGCAAATTTGGAGAGCACTGGGACTGCCCAAGAAATACTGGATGGTTGTAAGATGACATTAAAAGGAACAACCTCTTGACAGTAAAAATGGCTTGTTCAGACCCAGTCCAAAGAATAAGGCCCTTATTGTAAGTACATCAGTTTATGAATAGATAATTATGTTACAATTGGTAGTGGAAAGGAATAATTTTTTAAGTGAAGCATGTTCTTCTTAAGCTATGAGAGTAGCTTGATTCAAGACCCTCTGGAAGGCACAGAACTGGGAGCTGTCAGGGAGCTTTTATGTTACTTTTGTATTGGAGGCTCCTCATTCCTCAGTCTGGGCCTATGAAAGCTGTTGCAAGGTCTCAGTAGTGACAGTTTCTCTCAAATTAAGCCTAACTGAAGACATGACAGAATTAAAACAGAGAAATTGCAATGAATTCAAGAAAATTTTAAGGTTGCTGATTTCCAGAAAAAATCTCCACACTAGATGTAATTCATGTGGACAGACTGTCATTACTGATCATAGGGAGCTTGTCTTAAAGTACAAACAGGGTGCCTTTTCCTGGAGCTCACCGGGTCATTTAGGGAGGGAGAGAAGAACACCCCTTGCTGCATTTCTCCTGTGTTCCAAAACACAAAGTGGAAGCAGCTGCCACTGTTGAGGGCAGTGGTGTCTCCAAGCTCTACCGGATTTTTCTCATCTGTGCCTGAGACTGCAAGTATGCATGGCAGAGTAAGGAAAGAAAGCCTACCTTTCCTGCCTCACTGATGTAAAGTGTGTGTGGACACATTACACAGTACCCTCTTTACCTGAGGCAAGTCTCTTTTTCTCATGTGATATGGACTCCTGGCTAAATAAATATTTCAAGGTGATCCAGTATGTCCTTGAGAGTAGAAATGTGTCAGCTTAGCTGTCATGGGCCTTCTCTGGTAGAAGCAGTTTGACAGAAGGTTAAAACTCAGTGATTTTCTAAAAGGCAATAAAAATATCAGCAATGGTTGTCACAGGAGGACAATTCGTTACCACAAGTAATTTGAAGGCTACTGATGAAGCTGAATCAGAGATGAGGCTTGGAAAAGTTGCAGAACGTTCTGAGATACTAAGCAAA
>VYZV01004205.1:0-11858 GCA_013401275.1 Pandion haliaetus | reverse complement strand
AATAAGATGCCTTCTGATGACATGAATGAAAAGAGTTATGCGAGAAGGAAATGGGGAGTGGTGAGTTTGGGGCTGATGTTCTGAAAAGCTAATAATATTTAGCACTTTTTATTTTCCAAGCACTAATCAAGCAATTGTAAGATTATTAAATAAAGATTTTTTTTTTTTTTTTCCTTTCAGTGAGTGAAGCACAATTAAGTTTATGCTTCATAAAGCAGAGGGCAGGATTTAGTCCCAATAGGGCAGGAGTTAGTTTAGTATATGTATTTCTTGCTCTGTCCCGTATTGACTTCCTGTGTTTCTAGTTGGACTGCAGATTAACTGGAAGGTTTTGGAGGATTTTTGTTTGTTTGCTGATACAGAGCCATTGCTATCTATTCCTTTCATGCTGATGGACCTGCAGTGTGTTGCATTTCATTAAAATATTTATCACCTGTAAGGCCTTCCAGAGTAGAAGTATGATAGATTGTGTGTAGGTCCTTTATTACTTGACAATGCTGTAATGCTTATAAAGCAATAAATAGAGCTTATTTTTATATTCTGTCTCCTGTGTGAAATGTGATCTGAGCAGCAAACAAACTACCATAGCAAAGGATATTCTAATGAAAATGAAATCTGATTTGGGAAAATGATTCTGGTTTTAGATTAAGTTTCTGATAGCTTCATTTCAGTTAAAAATGAAAACTGTCTATTACATCTAGACTGACTAAAGCAACATTATTGAAGACACAACTAAGTTAGAAAGTATCTGAATTAAGATTGCCTCAGTTTGAGTTCATTTTAATTTAGGACACCATTGCCAATGACTGCCTATATGAAAAGGTAATTTTCAATTCTGTAGCTAGCTCCTAAAAAGCTGTAAGCAATTCTAATGTTTTTTTTTAAGCAGGTTCTGACACCATGAACACTCACTTTCCCACAGTCACAGTCTGGAATGATATACTGAGTTGTATGCTGTTAAGCTACCCAACAAGTTTTGGTCTGGAGGACTGTTGGTCCCAGTCACAATTTAATGCTTTTCTTCCCACTCTTATTTTTTTCTGAAGGTGGTGGTCTTTAGAATGCGCTTATTCCACATCTAGGTGAGAATAGTAAAAAAGGGATGTACTGCAAATGGGTCAGAAATGTGGATATGTCAAGTCCCTAGTTCAATTTATACAGAAACCAGGATGTGTTCTGAACTACATATTCAGCATCTGTGTAAGACGCACAGACGTGTTGGACATGCCTCAGACATAGTGAGGCTTTTATATGCAGGGTGTTTTGTGCTAAGCTTGTGTGTACATTCTGGATGTCCACATAGGTTGTTTTTGTCAAGAGGCTTCCATTTCACCATTGTTCATGATAAAATGAACAAGAAGAAACAGTATAATATAGGAGGCATTTTCTGCATGATGCAGATAAACACAAAAAGTGAACATTCAGTGTGCAAATTCACAGCTTACTGTTGCAAGGCGGCTTCCTGCTATCCTGCTTCTGCAGGAGAGTAAGGTGTTTTTGAAGGTAGTATAAAACTTAAAGCTGTTACTAAGAGAGCATACACATTTTGAATTACAGTCTGTATGTTCATTGTCCGCATCACAGACTCAAAGGAGCGCATACCTGAGAAGAGTTGTTTTTTGCCGAATGTGGGAGAGGGGTGGTACGTTATTCACCAACTGCAGTTGCAGTGAATTTGAGTCAGCTGATGGTAGGTTATTTGTTGCTTTAATATGAGGACTAAAAACAATACTAGGTAATTCTAGGTTTAAGGATAAATTGAATTCATGAAGGCATACAAAAGAACTAACTTGGACATGGTTAAAATATAATGAAAAAATATCCCAGTGTTATGTAGTGTTTTTACCACCTTCAACATCTAAGGTTTATTTGTGCTGAACTAAAATTTCTTTTGACATAGTGCAGCTAATAGATGTAATTTAGAGATAGAAAAGTAGTCTACATGTGTGTCTTTGTGTGTGATGTGTATGAAAAAACTGCTTGTAGTGGTGGTATTTTTATCCTCATCTTCTAAGAGAAGACAACTGGTCCTAGTGCATGCTTTTTTGTAATGCATAAAATGTGTGGATTTTGGCAGCTGTCTTTTGCCTCTAGGCCTGTAAGTAGGTTTTTCTGTGCAAGATGCATGTAATTACTATATATATGTGATGTGCTAGCTGCTGCACCAGTATTGCCATGTGAACTTAGTTGCCCTTTTTTATATATATATGTATTCTCTGTATACCTAGTTTTAAAAGGGTAAATATAAACTGGTTGCTCAAGAGAAGTGTGCTATAAAAAAAGTAATAAGCACGTCAGTAAAAGTGTTTGAGGTAGTAATAAAACTGCACTATAATCCTTCTGCCAATTTATTGAACTCTAACTCTTGTCATCTATGACAATTAACTGCTACGTATTGTACAATAACCTTTTGTATAGTAGTTGTATATGGAATGGTACTAAATACAACTGCAGTGCCTTAAACTTTAGGTTTTCAAGCAAATGTGTCATCTAACTGATAGCATTCGCAGTTTGCTTGTTGCTTTTCTCTTTTTGGTCTAGCTTTTGTTTCAACAAAAAAGGACACCCAATTACTTTATGGAGAACATCTTTGTCACAAAAATAAATGTCCTTTTTGCAAATGAAAGTAAATACATGACTTAAGATTTTTCTTCAATATCTTTAAAAATAATAATACTGCATAAAGTGGTAAACGTTTAAATACTGAAATCTGTACTTCTTGGATTAGATTTTTTAAGAAGCTTCATTTGAAGGTATTATAAAAGTGATTACAATAGAATTGTATCTGAATGTCGCGAGACTTCCGAATTATCTGTTAACTCTGGTGAGGAAATCTAATGAATTAAGATTTGGTAGAAGGCAGCTTGCAGGACGTCTCACAGTTGGTGCGTGTGAAGGGGCTTGGCAGATGCAGTGCATCATCTGCCATCATGTACTTCTGCCACTGCTGGAAGAACGGGTTAAATCCCCATGCAGAAGCTGCTTGTTTCAGGACCTCCACACAGCCTGTTTAAGGACTCAGCAGCCATTTATGTGTTGTAGAGGTTAGTTGGGTGTGAGTACAGAGGTACGGGTTCAGGCCCACCTCTACAGGGGCAGCATCTGAGCTGGTGCAGGAGCAGCCATGGAGGGCCCGCAGGTACTCGCCAGCAGCCTGCCTTTCGGACCTCCCTTAGCTCATGGCGTAAAGGAATCATTATGTGTGCAGGTACCTGCTGAAGCACTTGTCATGGAATTGTAACATGGGACTCCTATGCGATGCTGGGTGTTGAGGGGTGTTTTTGATTCCTAGAGCAATCTGCATGTGCTTAATGTTCACTAAAAGCTGGGTTGTGTAAGCTCAGGAGTGCAGCTCTGTATATTTTGGAAAGTTGTGTAGCAGATGAATGTTACTAAGTGAGGTAAAATGACAAAGGATTGAGTCTCATTAAATACAAGGGGTCCCTCTTAGTCTAAGGTTTAAATTTTCTAAGTTCAGTCTTCCAGACGGTGATTGCTTATGTTTAAAAATATCCTAATATGTCCTCAAACTGTTGAGGAGTTGAAAGTTGAGACTACAGCATTTTTAATTCGGTTGCCTGTTGCCTTGGCACAGAGGTGGAGTCTATATATGCTGTTGTAGCCAGCGTCCCTTAATTCCGAGAAGATCTTTAAAATGGCAAGCAGTTACGTTTGAAGTTTGAATCTCATTATGTCAATACAGATATGTAGTAAAATGTTCCAGGGTGTGGTGATACTTAATCATTAATGATTGAGACTTGGGGCATTTCCTTAATATTAATGTTGGATATGAATGTTGATTGCCCAAGGCAAAATTATTACCCAGTTACTTATTCTCTCCCCTCTCCTTTCTTATTGATTGCTAATGCAGAAATGATAAATGCATAGTTAAGTCAAACAAATTTTTGGAGTATTCTTTGAGGCACGGTGATCTAGACAGAACACCTTTCAATACCTTCGTACCTTGCAGATTGCATAAGTATCATATAGTGTGAAAATGGTTATTTTTATTTTTTTTCCCCTGTAGTGACTTAATATATAGTTACATAATGCAGACTTTAAGTTGTCCACTGGGATTTTTTTTCCCTCAGAATCACTTGGTAAAATTCAGCCTTGTCATAGGCTTCTGGTTTTGAATGATGAAGCTGATAGTGAATTTGCTCTAATTGTGTAACTGCCACTAAGGATAAACTGATTTGATGCCACACCTTGGATGTACTTTAATACTTAATCTACCCCTTAGGAAAGGTTGAGGGTTGACTAGCTAATGTCAGTACAGTGCTTTATAAAAGACCTACTCATAAAAATGTTTATGACTAGGTTTACATGATTTACGTTTTTAGAAAAAAGTAGCTTTTCTCTGCCAACACCAGCTATTAGTAACCTACTAAAATACATGACTTAAACATTTCATAAATGTATTTGGAACACGCAGCATGTGCAGTTGCTTATGTTGGGTTCTATAGGAGGTTTAAACTCCTGAAAAGTCTTGCTTAATTCCTGCATGACAGTACGTGAGGAGACGCCAGTGAATATCATTATGCTGTAGGTAGATCTGTAGCGTTATCTGATTTCCAGGTAGTAGACTCATAGGGCATTTCTGCATATTGCTTGCATGCTTGCATGTGTTGAAAATATGCTCTTGTAGCTTGTGGGAATAAACTTGTTTTCTCTTTCTGTTAAGCTTTTTGTGGAGAAAGATTTTGTAATTCCGTATTAAACATTTCAGAGGAAAGCCTTGTCTGTCTTGCTGTACGTTAGCAATTACTAAAGTGGGGTACGTTCTTCTCTTTCTCCTCCCAGTAGCTGGGAACGTATCTGGAAGGAGCACAGCCTGCCAGGGGCGCAGCAGGAGCCACTGCGGCCATCCTTGTGCCTCTCCGCGGGACCCATGACAGGCTGAGCAGTTGCTGGCAGGGCAGCTCCTGCTCATCCAGCCTTCCCTCTGACACATGGCTTTTCCAGAGTAGCCCCAGCTCTCCTAAGCTGTGTCTCCCCCCTGCATTTCAGCAACTGTCTAACAGTGTACCTTCCCCCAGGTACAGTCTAGCCCGTTCTTGTAACAGAAATAGGGAGGAACAAAAAAGTTTGAGAACTGCTGCTTCAGAAAGTTGACAAACAGAGCTGAGAACTGTGGCTGCAGATGACTGAGAGAGAGGTGTAGTGGTGAGCTGTGCTGTGCTGCTGCAGCAGCCGAGTTACAGAAGTACTCTTGACAAGGTTGGCATTCAGTAAATTGCTGTTGGACTGCTCTGAATGGTCAGGTATATAAAAGTACAAGCCAAAGACAAATGTTTCAGCTCTTTATTGAGGATGGTTGTTCTAATTTTTAAAGAATTATTATTGTTGTTTTTAAGGGGAGAGAGGAGACGTGCTTTATTTCATCTCTTGTTCCCTCTCTCCTCCCTTTCCACCTCACCTTGTGTTTTACCCCTTGGCCGAGGAGCAGCATGTCTTATTTAAATGAAGAAATGTTTCATGTAGTTTGTTTTATATATCTCATAAATAATGTATTTTAGAATTTTACAGATACTAATGATTTGCCAAATTATTTTAAATTTTTTAAATCAAATTTGTGGTACTAAGCACACATTTTCTGTAACATAGTGGCATCTTGGTCTGCTGAAATTTCTAGGCAGAGAATTTCTAAGAATCCATGCCACGCTAGGTTAGAGCAATGGTTTGTGTAGTCCAGTATCATGTGTCAGAAATGGCACTTGTGGAGGATTAGGGAAAAAGTGTAAGAGAAAGATTCGTGGTGATTCCTCTTTAGGTCTCTTGCCAGGTTCTGCCCTGGCACTTTAGGAACTTCAAGAAGCGAGATTTGTAACAAGTTTGGAAGATAAGTCACATTCAGTATGTTTTTCTGTTTCTTTAAAAAGACTAATACTTGAATAATCTAACAAGTTCTTTTTTTCCATTGAAGTTTCCTGTTTTCCTTATTTCATTTTATTGTCCATGAATAGAATGCAAATCTTGCAAATTAGTTGTGCTGCCTGGTTAATAATACCTCTGCATTAGCTGGGACGCCACCGAGGTCAATCAGATTCAGATCGAGCCAGGGTATCTCCAGCTTCTCAGTGCTTTGGTATGTTTTTGTTGCAGCCAAGGTAGCAGCTGGTTGGATCAATAATTGTACCCAAGCAATACTGTTTAAGTAATTTACAGTGTTATAACTTAGAGCAATATATACACTCTCTTGAGATTATTTTCTCCAGCTGTGTATAAGTTTCTCATTTAAACTATTATTACTATTTAAAGGACCATATATTGTGAAAGTAATTGGACAATTATAGCAGAGTGCTATATATTCTAAACTGATGTGCTAAGTATCAACAAATTACTTCTCACATAACTTTTGGCCTAACATTCTCATTTATTATATACTGTCACTATGAACTGTATCTTTTACTTTTCTGTTACCACTTAGAAATGTCGGGTCAGGGCCAGGACACGATAATTGTGCCATTGTCGTAGTTTCACTTAAATTACAGCAGTATAACTTCCCTTTTATCAGGGGAAATGATAATAAATGTGCTTAGTCAGGTACAATTAATTTCCAATTTTAAGCTCGGTAAAAGGTCATTCTTCTTACTGGTTGAGTCCAAATACATATAGATGTTGAGTACAGTAAAGTGAAAGTTTCTTTACTCCATCCATTGTGTCTTTCAGACTTCTTATTAAGAGCTGTTTGGATTTTTTCCAGTTAATTTGTGTTGCATTGGAGAAGGTGCTAATTTGGATCCAGAATGTTTGTCCAAAACATCAGTGAACCTTCCAGGTTAAAGGAACCCTCCTGGTATCTAAGGTGGGGTTCCCTGGAAGTCCAGGTTCATGGTAGATCGTGGCCTGTGAGGAACATTCTTCACTTCCAGAATTTCCTAAGCAGATTTAAAAAAAAATTAAAAAAAAATTTAATGTTTTACCTGAATGTTTGGGGTTTTTATACTGATATTTTAAATGGGAAAGACTTATTTTGGTGGTATTCATTTTCAACAACCTATTTGTTAACCTGAGCAGTTGTTTAAGTCTTCCCTTTTATACCTCATATATTCAGGCTTAGGTTTGCACAAACGGGAACTGAGTAGGCAATGATTCAGGTTATAGATGCTCTGTGCTCAATTTGAATATAAATAACTCCACAAGGAGTGAAGAGACAGCCTCTTGGTGTTTGCTGGGAAGTAATCTGTGTAAGAGGAAAATCGTGTGGAAAAACTACTCTGCCAACTTAAAAAAAAATTGTTTAGAAAGTACTGTCTTGTAAGATTGAACTGCCTGGCACAGAAGCAGATTTTGTAAGGCATATGAGACAAGAAGCTGAGAAGAGAGGGTTTTTTTGTATCTACCCATCTGCTTAGGGCTGACTTAGGAGGAGTTCAGGAGTTGGTCCCAACTGTATGCCTTAAAACCATAGTTGTGTACTGCATTCGCTTAAGCTTTTGTAACTAGAAATAGCTTGCTGTGACACAGTTAAGGAACTGTAAAATTGAATTGCGAAAGTATTGTTCTCTTTCTACACAGTTTAAGTGAATGGGCATAATGGGAAATGTAATATTTAGGTAACGGAAATGTGTATCGTGTTTTCAGATTAATTTCTACAGCTCCTCTGTACTGAAGGAAGATGTTTTTTTTTTCCCTATTTTGTTAAATGTATGGGATTTGTTTACTAAAGCATTTCATCAGTTAACTTGTAATACAGTTTTACATAGATTGGCTTAATCCACAGCAAAATTATTTCAGAAGTAGCAGTACAGAAATTTGCGCTTCTTTCAATAAATTAACTCCAACTTTTCTGTAAATAGAGCCTTAGATGGCTAGAAATAAATTACGCATCTTTCATGTCTTTTAGTTGACAGTGTCTTCTAAAGTCAGGCTGGCAAGAAGAACAGGTAGGTGGAACCTGTTGCCTGAAACAATACTCCCTGATGCTGGCTGAAGAATTTAGCTAATGGGTTTAATGTGATACTGACTATATCTGTGCTTGGATGGAAGTGAGGGTATTTTTGTTGTTGTTGCCTGGTAGTATTTGATGTTTGTTTCCAAATATTTTTCTTGTATTATCTTCACTTCTGGTAGTGCAAAACTTTTAATACCTGGAAAAGAAATGAAAATATTTCACATCATATTAAATATAATTATAGATATCAGTGTGATACTTTAAAGGCAGCAGTTGCCTGATACATTTCGAATTCTGGGCCATACCTCTTGCTAATCTGCTTTCAGAAAAACCTTTGTGTTACTGTCAGGAACTATTTACGTATTTGATTTTTATTCACTTTTCAACATTGCCTTCCAGTCTAGGTAGAAAATAGAGTATAATCTTACAAACTCCAGGTAGAAGACCAGTTTCTGTTTGGCCTTTTTAATTGATTATATTGGGGGGGGTGGGGGGTGGATTTCTCATGGGGTGAGTCATCTTCCTATCAGCAAAGCAGTTCTCATCCAGAGACTCTCAGCTGCCATGTGAGGGTCTTGTGGTGGTGGGCACCTGGTGGCTCCTCTCCTATCTCCTCCCAGGTGGGAGAGGAGGACTGCAGAATAACAATTAAAACCAGTTGAAATGTTGCTTTAACCTGTTTTAAGTGCACTGCTTATACAGGTGGATGCAAACAGAGGTGGTTACAGTGTTAACATGGAGTAGTATGCTCTGCCCTATTTTTTCTAGACCTCTTCTGCCAAACTGACATGGGCAAAATGGCAGTTCTGCTTTGGTTTGCTGTCCTCTTCTGTTTTGATTGCAATTACATACACAAATAAGTATTGCGAAAATATTTTTTTTTTTCCTTAAAGCATGGACATGGGAAATGGTTTATAAAGGCACTTACATAAGCTCTGCAGAAATAAAAAGTCCAGATCATCAGTGGTAAGTAGTACTAAAAGATCAGTTTGGGCTTGTTACCAGCGTGGTGTAGCCTTTGAGACCAGTTCGGGTTTGGTGTCAAGTTGCTTTTGGAGAACTTCTTTATGCACAAATTTGATTATTTGCGCTCTTACCTTATGCTTACTCTATCCAGTGCTGGCTTTGAAATTCAGCATGGTTGATCTCTTTTGCATGGAAAGTTCATTATAAACAATTTCTTTGTTAGTTCTTGGGCTATTAAGAGAGTAACTTTTCTTGTCTAAGTTTGTCAAGGTATCTGTAAATACATTGGAACTTTACTGAGCACATGAGGAGAGTGTGCTAACAGCTACAATTTTAATTTAGTTTTGATGAGTTTAATCTGGCTGTACTTAAAGACTGCCTTTCTTAAGACCATAATTTCTTGAAGTGATTTTTCATTCCTGTTACTTTGTGAGGGACTAAAACAGAGAACACTTTTTCAGAACATGAAACTGATTGTCCAAAAATGCTGGCAATTGCACAAGTAAGGTGAAATGGAAACTTTTCCTCCTGGAATTTTACAATTTCAGGAGACATAGGTGTTGTTTGTAACAATAGGAGATTTTAAAATATCAGAAACCAGATTTTAAAATTTATATCCTTTTGTATCAGGACAGTCTGTGCTTCCTTTATTTTGTTTAAGACCAATAATCACAAAAGTTTCCTATGAGCTGTGTAGGAGACGTGAATACTTCGGTTGTTCACTTAACAGATGCAAATTATACCTTTTTCTTTTATGTTGAGGGCAGCCTTAACTTGATATGAATGACCCTTTGCTATAACTGAGCCAACATTCTTGTACCTCAGAGCTTTAGGATTGGAACATGCTAATCTAGAGGGCAAAGTTTTCTGTTCCCCTAGAGGAAAGCATCACTCATGTGAGGTTACAGGAGGTGGTAGAACAGCTTCAGCGTTGCAGTTGCTGGCTGCAGAGGGCTGAATGTCACCTACTGAAGTGGGGGGACCTTTCATAAGAAAAAACAGGTGCTGATTTAGACCAACAAGCTTTTTGCTGCTGAAATATTTTTAGAACGATGTTAAGACTTGTGCAAGGTTTTCCCTGCTGGATTCCCTGTTGGAGCCTTATTCAGTCCCCAGTTCCCACAGCAGTATTGCATTGCTGTAGCTGGTCTGAGCACTTCCCAGCTACGGTAAGCAATGCAGTCCACGTCTCATGCAACCTCGAGTTTTGGCACAGTCTTGTCTCAGTAAAAATGTACTAGTAACACTAGTGATATGGGAGATGCAATATAAATAGCAATGCAGTCAGGTTACTTGGAACTCCGTATGTGGGGGCTTTGATTTTGTGATACAAATGCTCTTTTAATGGAAATAATACTGAATTTTGCTTGCTTTAATTCTCATTGTCTCATGTCACACTGTAGTTGCTTCTTACTACATAGAAATGAGCAAGTAGTTGTGTGACTGTGGCATTAACAAACCTGTGCTTTATAAACATGATGTTGGGTGTTAATCTGTGAAGCTTCATGTGAGCTATAGGAATAAACCTCAGTGTTTAGGGGTAATAGAGCTAGGTGAGTTGTTTCTAGTGAATGATGGTAGACTTGCTCTGTTGAGGATTACCTGCTCACTGATGCTTGTGCTAGGTGTAAGGGAAGATCATATAACAGTGATGGGGACGTTGGAAAAAATATTTTAAAACCATCCTGAATAAAGAAGAAACTGCTTTGAATTCCAGCTTGGAACGGAATCAAACAGTGTCTGTGTTTGAATCTAGAATAACAGCCCTGGTTAACCAGTATGTTGCTGGAAGCTGTGAGGATAGTGAAGTTCACAAGATGAAGTACATTCCTTATTTTAAAGACAGGAAAACGTGGTAAAAGCATTGGACACGCTAACCTGAAATAAAGATGACCTGAGTTGGGAGTTGTGTGTGATGCTGAGGAATTCGCTCAGAGAAGAGTAATGCTATGTAGTTTTTTTGGAGGCATGGGGTGTGGTGGGTTTTTTGTTGTTTTGGCTTGCTTTTTGGCTTCTGGTACATAGGAGCCTAATATGATGCTTTGATCTCCTAAACGGTTTTGGTTTTGTTTTTGGTTTGTTTTTTTTTGTTTTTTTGTTTTTTTGTTTTTTTGGTTTTTTTTTATAGAGAAAAGCTTATTTCTGTCGTAGTTATTCTGAATTGCCTTTGGGAGACGTAGTCACTTTGCCTCCATTCCCTTGTCTACAAGGGTAATACGCTTGTGCTGTCGCACAGTACTGCTGTGATAGATGTACACAAGTGAAGTAGAAGTACTAGAGGACAGATAAGCTCATTTGTTATACAAAAATAATTATTAAAAACTCTATTGTGATAACTTAAAAAGCATTTGAACTTAGAAATTGTCAGAATTATTATTAAAACTGTTAGCAGTAGCACTACAAGATGTGTTGATGTACTACTACACTAGACACACAGTTTTAATAAGCTGAGAATTCTGGCAAAAATTAGAGACTCTGCAGTGACATAGATTCAAAGTATTCTCTTTTTTAATTGTATTTAAGGGAATTTTAAAGTCCCCTGGTAATGTCCTTCATTTTCTATAAATTCCATCTAATAAGTAGTAGTATATAATTCTCTTGCTGAAGATATCTCAGAAAACATAATCCACACAAAAGATATTTATTTTTTTGTTCTCTTTGGGGCGTGTTCACCAGCAAGTAAAAAAAAAAAAAAAAAGAAAGAAAAAGAGAACATGAAGAAAGGGAAAAAAAATAATAGCAAAACCCAAACCTAAACACACATTTGTTCTTAATCATACTTGTTGACAAATCAAAGAGTGAAATAGCTGTGTTAATTTTAAGTTCTATTAGGAACAGTCAGAGCAAAAACTATACCGTACCAAATTTTGAGTGGTAGCAATCAGGGAGGGAAGAAATTTTAGTTTAAAGGTCTGAGACAGCACTGGAATCGAGACAGACCACCACGTGATGATCTTGCATGGCCTTTATTTTCCCTGCTCTTGAAAAGGAGTTT
>VYZV01004193.1:0-12795 GCA_013401275.1 Pandion haliaetus | reverse complement strand
CATTAATCTATCCTACTACCTTCACTCAAATTAAACTTATATTATATTTATATTAAATTATATTTAAATGTCACTTTGCTATGGTGACTACAAAATCTTGACAATGGGTAGGATGTCCACTAGCTGGAAACATTGCTGTCCTGACTGTCCAGTGATTTCATTGTGCGTCCCTCTATCCTCCTTTCAAACCTTTTGACTCCTATCTCACCCTTGGATTGCAAACTCACTGAGACAGTGTCCATTTTTATGTTTTAGCTGTGCACTGCACATAGCATAGAGATGTGTTTGTCGAGAACAGAAAGAGGAGTGAATCATCCTGAGTTCTTAGAACTGAGTTAACCTCAGATTATCATCCTCAGTGTAAAATACTGCGTTATCTTGAAGGGTTTCTGATTCTGATTAACTGATCCTTTTATGCTCATCAAGACTTCTGGTATGTTTTTCAAGACAAGTTAGGATATCTTTTTTGTGAACTTTTTCAACTATAAATTGCATTTTGTTTTAAATCTTTCTTTTGATTCTAGTTAATACAGTGCCTTTCCTGTGTCTGACATAAATGCTCAATAGTGATAGCTAACTAATTTAATTTACCCCAAAGTGCCGGATTAATTTCAGTAAAGTGGTTTAAATGAACATCACTGTGTACATGTACACATTGTAGCATACATAAACTTGGTGCTCTCTTGTTGCAGGTCACAGTGCTGTTGACATTACCAAGGTAGCACGAAGACATCGCATGTCTCCATTCCCATTGACATCTATGGACAAGGCCTTCATCACAGTTCTGGAGATGACCCCAGTGCTTGGAACAGAAATCATCAATTACAGAGGTATTTTAAGTTGGATTCTTTGTGAGGATTAGGGTAATAACTTCCTTATTTTACAACCTTCTTACACACTTGGTCTTTTATTAATGCTGTGAGGTGTCTGAGACAGTACCTTCTCCAGGAGAAACTGCTTTAGGAAATGTCAATAATAGGAGCAGAAGTCTCCTTTCAAAGTCAGGAGAATGTTGATTGAGCTCAGTGCTGCTCCCTGACAGAATCTGTAATGGAACTCTAATTAAATATAAACATGAATTTTCTTCTGGTCTATGTTATATGCAACAAAGCTAAAACATAGAAACCACAATTTGCCTCAGGTTGATTTGACACTGGACTTCTGTAGATGCCAAGTAGCTCCACGTTGTACTGTGATTGATCACTCTTCTCTTACTGTGGGAGATTCTCACTAAACCCCCTTTCCAATCTGAGACTAATGATCAAATCAAAGTGATTATTGATTCCAGGTCACTTTTTTCCATGTCTATATCGTTTACAGTTCATCTCACTCTGTTTTTCCAGGTCTTACTTGGCCTACTAGTCATTCCAGAGCTTGCCTCCTCTTCTCATAAATGCAACCTAATTCTCTTTCTATTCTACCACTACATTTGATCCTTTTCTCATACTTACTTGCATTTAATGTTTGATTTATTGAAAGTTTATAATCAAGGGTAACTGTTACTGATTTATGCAGTGAGGTTGTCTTAAAAGGCACCAAACAGCAGGCAAAATGTCAGACTTTGTGTCTATACTCGTAAATAAATGGGGATAGGCGAAGCCATTTTCTGGCCTTAAAAAGAATTAGCAGGTCACCCTTCACGTTTATTCAGCTAAACTATCCTCCCTCCTGAAATATGTTCATAATGCCTATTTGGTGTCTCCCTTGCTCCTGCTATCCCTTTGTCATGGTTTAACCCCAGCTGGCAACTAAGCCCCACACAGCTGCTCACTCACTTCCCCCCAGTGGGATGAGGGAGAGAATTGGAAAAGTAAAAATGAGAAAACTTGTGGGTTGAGGTAAAGACAGTTTAATAGTTAAAGCAAAAGCTGCACATGCAAGCAAAGCAAAACAAGTAATTTGTTCACCACTTCCCATCAGCAGGCAGGTGTTCAGCCATCTCCAGGAAAGCAGGGCTCTATCACATGTAACAGTTACTTGGGAAGACAAACACCATCACTTCAAACATCCTCCCTTCCTCGTTACTTCAGCTTTATCTACTGAGCATGACGTCATATGGTCTGGAATATCCCTTTGGTCAGTTGGGGTCAGCTGTCCCACCTGTGTCCCCTCCCAACTTCTTGTGCACCCCCATCCCACTCACGGGTGGGGTGGGGTGAGAAGCAGAAAAGCAGAAAAGGCCTTGACTCTGTCTAAGCACTGTTCAGCCGTAACGAAAACATCCCTGAATTATCAGCACTGTTTTCAGCACAAATCCAAAACATAGCCCCATACCAGCTACTATGAAGCCTGGGCATTGTCTGGGAGAGTGTTCTTGGCACAGAACAAAACCATGACGGGAAGCATGGTGACAGGTAATCCTCAAGTAGGTAGGGAAGAGGAAACCTCCTCCAGGGATTCCTCCAGATTTTGCAAAGGTCAGGTGGTGAGCAAAGAGATAGTGGAACCACAAGCCTCAAGAGGCAAAATGTTCAGGACATCGGTGGACTCCAAATAGCAGAGTGGTACAAATGGTTTCTGAATGGGTTATTCTGTCTTCTGGCTTGAAAGTTCAAAGCTTTCATGCTCTTCACCAAATCTTTGTGCTGCCACAAACCTTTGAGATGTCTTCATATTGACATACTGATTTAGCAGACTGTACATAGAATCCCACCTGTGTGTTTAGTCACTCCAAGTGGAGATCAGCACTCCCCTGTGCCTTGCTAGCAGAAAGCAGATTTCTGAGAAGATGCTGCATATCCTGCATTCAGAACAGCACCAATACTGGATCAACAAGGAATATGCGTATTACACCCTGCACTTTCATAATGGTGTGCAGATTAGAAGAAGGCATTAAGGCATAAATGCCTGAACGTAGTTACTAGATCTTTTTGGATAGCTGTCAGTTAAGTGTCTTTGCTAAGACAGCCCTTTGTGGACAATATGATGAGCCACAGTGTTAGGTACGTTTAGTCCAAATAGATGCTATGTATATGACACTGAACTCTTGAAATAAATTATAAAAGTCTGTTTTGTGCCTCCCTGAAAAATAAGCACAGCATGTGTTTATTTTGCTACATAAGGTACTGTAGCAGTATTATTCTTTTTTACATAAAAATAGTTTTGACTTTTTAAACCTCTAGTGCAAAACTAAGCAAAGAAGTAAGTTCTTGAGTTTGGGTTGTATTGATTATAGGGAAAAACAAGTATTGCTAAGGTGTTATTTTTCCTTTTTTTATCCTTGATTCTATAAATATGTCTTATTCTCTTGTCCTTTTGTCTTTATTTTCTTTTTTCTCCATCTCTCTATCTTTTACACTTCTGGATGAAAACTTACATACTGTTTCACAATGCTTTTGTGTTGCTGCTTTTGTATTTCTGGACAGAAGCTGTATTTTCGCTAGAAGTTAATAAAATGTGGCTAAAAATATTCTAGGTAGACAGAGAATAAGCATAATCCTCACATGCCACATGTATGTTGATCTATATAACAATAACGTCACAATCTGTTTATATATATACACCAGTCTTTGTGCAAACATATTTATATCAACAGTAGGTAGCAGCCTTTTCATATATCTGATTTGTAAACTTCTTCATTAGAACTATGGTGAAATCAGACAAAATCACAGTATATATCATTTCTTGCTGCAACATGCTTTGGACAAGATTTCACCATAAATTTAATTTTAATATTAAAAACCATTCAAAATATGGACTAAGTAACTGTTTTGTGTTAATACTGATAATGTTACCATACCAATAACAGAGTGACTCTATTCAGACTATGTGCTCTTCAAAATGTCCTTACAGAGATAGAATGGCAGTAATTGATCTTAGCTAGATGCTTATGTTCTCTATAGAGTTTTATATACTCTAATTTGTCAAAAGACAATTTGATTGCTTGTTCTTGTTCTACTACATGGGAATATGCTGTCAAGGCAAGAGAAGGTATTCTAATATACTTTATAATATCTTAGTTGATATTTCATTTTGCTCTTCATGTTACCTGATTACTGACATCAAATTCAGGTTGATTCTAAGTCTGGAACATATTATTATTCCTGGCACTGTTATTCTTTAAAAAATAATGTTCTGAGTCTGCTAAGACACTTCACTTATGACCCTCTTCCCTCCCACCCAAAATAAAAGAGTTAGATACATGGTAATATCATCAGCTGTAGAGATATATTCTTGGTTTAATATTCACATCATTGTACCACCAATGAAAATATTAACAAAGACATAGTCCTTCATATTTTTGCACTGTATTGCAAAATTCTATCTCCTAATTTATTTTTCAACAAGTATACACTTATTTTAGCACTGTAAGATTTCCTTATAGATAATATGAAATTTCAGGATTGAGCCTTTAGGAGACATCCTAAAGGATACATCTGTGTCTGTGATGGAAATATCTGTGAATTGGAAGTTCAGTTTTCTTAATCTACAGATACAAATCTCAAGATGGAATCTCATTTTCAGAAGTTCTTAAGTGATCACCATAGTGTTATACAGACAAATATGATTTTTTTGTATAAAAGGAGATAATAAAAATGTAGTCCTGGAGATCTGAATCCTAACTAACTGTACTCAGAAAAGCACTATTGTGCTGTATTTGTTTTCTTTGTGGTTTTGTGTCTTGAATTAACATTAAGCTCCTGAAAATTACCTTTCAGGAGCACAATTTCTCTGTAAGGAAAGTGAAAAGTTTAAAGTTCTAGGACTGCAATTTATTTCATTAACAAATAGCCTAATTAATTTTAACCTGATTTATTTACATTACTAAGCATGTTACATAGTATTCATCCTCATAAACAAAGCTGCTGAATATTACTCTGTACAAGTAGCCAGTACAGTCCTGACGTTATTCTTGATTAAGTCGTAGTCTCTCAAATCTATTCTCTCCTAACATAAGGGGGAGTATGAGTAAAGTTAACTTTTGAAACATAACTTTCACATTGGTAAGTGTATTGCTCAGTGCCTGTATAGGTCATTTAGCCTCTTCCATATTAAAAAAAAAAATTGAAAGTCCTAAAACTTTTTACAGAAGTGCCATAAACCAAAGGCATCTGAAACATATTTCCCCCCTGCCATCATCAATACCTGGTATGAAGACCCCAATTAGCCTTTTATTCCAGCTAAATTCAGTTACCTGAACATTGCTCCGTGGGTATATAAGGTTAAGTTTTTAGACAGCATGATAATGATTATTCTTCTGAAACTAAGAAGAGGCAGAAGTTTGATACTAAAAGTACAAAGCAGAGGCAATCCACACTTTATGGGCTTAAGTCTCAGAACGGAGCAGTTTTTCTGATCTAGTCCAAGAGTCCTGTAACTTCTGTAGAGCTTGGACATTTTTTTCCACTGCTTATTCATTTCAAACTACCTGATTATTTTGATAGCATTGCCTTGCCATATCACACTGAAGTGCTACCAGGGCAATATTTACAAAATGGGAGCAAATCCATCACCTCTAGTACAATACCTGTCTCACTGCTTTATCGCAGTACCAATACCCTGAGAAATCAAAATTCTTCACAGAACTGTGCCAGTTTCACCAGCTAAGCTTTAGAAAATACCCAAATTTGAAAAGTGAGTTTAATGTAATTCTGCATTTTATGTTAGAATCAGAAAGCTATGGGAATCACAAGGGGCAGTTTGATGACATGAAAATACTTCAGAACATCTTTTTTGAATTACAATTAATCAAAATAAAGTCAAACTGTGTATTTCTAAAATAATTGCTCAAATAAAGGAGTGTACAGAGGTACTTCAGATTGTCCTTTATTTGCTGACTTGCTTCATTTTAAATGCCTAAGGCTTCAGCAAATAATTCTTACTTTTTTCTCCCCTTAATAAAATTCATTCCTGCTACTGGTTGGCCATTTATTCCCTTCAAATATTGCATGGCAGAATGCCAGGAACACACTGTTCAACTTTGCTGTAATTGGTGTGACTTTGCATGCAGACAAGAAATAAAATGAAGACACAACATGTCTGCTAAAATTAGAAGCATCACTTTTGTATGAGATTTTCTGCATCTATGAACAGAGGGTTTTTTTACTAGGCCTTTGATAGCTGCCTTTTCTATGCTATAATTTAAATGTCTGTGTCTGCATTCCTTTATTCAGTGCAAGTGTACAAGCTTTTGTGAGCTTTCTAATAACTTCTGTATTGTGTATCACAGACAGTGATACGCAGTGATGCACAGACGTATTAATAGCCATCAGAAAGGTGCTTTTCTAGGTGCTTTAACAGGTTTTATCAGCATTTTCATGGCAATACCTATTTCAAAAATGCAACATAAATACTCGCCTTAGGCTGAAAGTTAATACATATGGATGTGAGCACAATGATCTTATAGTTGTTATTATAATTAATTACTAACTAAATAACTTTGTGTTAATAAGTAAAATATAATCTCCATTATACCACTTTGCTGGAGCTGAACGTTTTCAAATCAAGTAGGTGCACTTTTTAACAAAAACATGTCCATTTAGTGTGCAAAGTTAGGTCTTCTGCCTTGCCAGCAAATCCAGAACTACATCAATTTCCCTGTCTGTAAAAGAGGAAACACCTTTTATGTATGTCTCTCTTTTTTGGCATGTCTGAAAGATCATAATCTATAAAGCACATATCCACGCAAATTCTCCTGGCAGAAGTATTCATGCATCTTCTCGTTCCTTCATACTTTGAGCTGGATATTGCCTTCCTGTGCCACAACGCACTCTGAAGAGCGGTGGCCTCTATTACGAGATGATCTTCCCTTCTTCTACTTAGACATACTAGGATCAAACCAATCTCAGTGGTTCTGACCCATGTGCACCTTCCCAGTCATGTAATCACACATGTAATAAGTCTTCTTTCTCACTGTCCCACTGTATGAAGGGATAAGATACATATTTTCCATTCTGTTCCACATCATACTAAAAAAAAGCTCTTGCTGGTGCCTTAAAAGCAAACTAGTAGTGCACATTTGACTGAAGGTGAAGTAATTCATATCAGTCTCTACAGTGAGGCAGAGCCAAATCACAACTCGTCAGTCATAGTTGCTAAGTGAAGGGAAAGAGTATGTTTGAAACACCTATTAAAATATTTAGAACTATAGAGGCGTAAATTTACATATATAATCCTGACACTTATGTGCACTCACCCTCCATTAAGCAGAAATGCTCTCAGCAACTAGGCAAAGTTAATCTATTGCAAAACTTCTTTGTCAATGTATGGAAACTGGCCTATCAGTACTGTTTATGTTGAGTCCTCTGGGCTCAGTCCATCACCTCTCACCTTTTGCACCCAGGATTCACTTTTGAAATGTTATTTTAAAGGCTTTTAAAAAAATAAGAACTTTTCTTTTAAAATTGAAATACAAGAAAGTATGTATTTTTAAAACATTCCAGGAGAAAAACTTGTCCTGAAGAAACAAATACTTGGGTTTTTTCTGTCTGATCCTGTATGAGAGCTATTACCTCTGGGTTTGGATACCTGGTATTCAGATCTACTGTCAACAATTTCACTATAACTGGGAACACAGCTTACTGAAAAAAATCTTTCATCAATACTTTCAGACTCCAGTCTTTTTCTATTTATGTAGAGGCAGAAATCAAAAACCTGAGAGGTTTATTCATGTCACATACACATACATTTCATCCATCAGAGCACGCTGCTGTTCACTTTTTTTCCATTTTGCTAGCTGTAATGACATGGAGCACGGTCTTTTCTCTTTTCTCTTTTCTAGATGGAATGGGCCGAGTCCTTGCTCAAGATGTATATGCAAAAGATAATCTACCACCATTTCCAGCATCAGTAAAAGACGGCTATGCTGTCAGAGGTAAACACTCACTTTGTAGACATGCAGTATAGTGTCTGTAAAACCACTTTATAACATGTTAGTTCACCTCTTTTGGATCCAGCAGTGGTTATTTTGATTGAGATTTCATTCAGATCATTGCTGAAGTCACAGTTACATAGAATGCAGCTGTCTTGAAGGAAGACAATAAAGTTCAATTCAGATCTTTTAAGTGGATACGTATGTACACAAGCAAAGGTGCATCCATGTGTGCTCATACACATGCACCTGTGTTGCTAGTGAGTTTCTTGGAAACATAAAGAATTCAGGAGAGTAACAGAACATCTGTTTCTGAATGACAGATTCTTCTTCTATTCCTCTGTTGTGGATTTAATCAGGAATTTCTTATATATCTGTTACTTTGTTGAACTGTCACAGATCCAGCTTCCTATTTTTGAATTATTTTATGATTGCATTAGAGAATTTTCAAAAATACATATCAGAATGTACTCTTATGGAGGCACCTCAAAAGAAAATCTCATTTTTACTTAGAAAATATTGCAGTTGCTGTATAAAATCAAATGAGTAGTGTGACTTTATGGAGCAAGCAATGAGTGGTTTCCCGGGAGACCTCAATCCATTCTCTGCTTCGCCACTAGGTGCTGCATGAATTTGAGCAAGTTGCTTCTCTGTGCATTAGTTTTCCCTTTGTAAAGTAAGGCTAATGATATTCACCTCAGATATCTATGGAGGAAAATTAAAATATATATGATGGAACATTATACTAGTAGTGATTCATTGTGGTAGGGGTTGAATCATTGTAACACCGTGTTGAAATTTGGACACAATAGCCAACTTTTTTCTAGGGACATTAAAATATCTTTTTTGTTACTGGCAGCTGAAGCAATGGAAAGCAACTGTCCATGAAACAGACTGTCTGCAAACCCAGGCAATAGATGTAGTCCAATAGCTTCCCCATGGATTTCATATAAAAATAAAATTCCAGGTATACAAGATGGGTTTGACTGCAGATGTCTGTCATCTATGTGTGTGAGAGACAGGCAGACCGAAATGACCAGTAATAGCAGCAGGGGAGTGCAGATGTAGCCAGAGAAATACAGGTAATATACCACTGAGAAAACCTGAGAGGGGGAGCTCTGAGTAGAATGCTGACAGGGGCCTTGGGATCAAGCAAATGCTGTCTTGCAACCTGATTGCTGCAAGGTAAGGGAAAGCACAAGTACAATCTCAGTAAACACGCAGAATGAGCAGAATGATCATGAACGCCATCTCGAACATCTCCTGCCTGAACCGACACACAAGACCCTAATTTTGGTGGTGGATTCAAATAGAGTAACAGTAAGGTACTTGAATGTATCCATAGGAGGGCCACAAAGCCAGTGAAAGGGCTGGACAGAATGTTCTATGAGGAGCAGCTAAGGACTTTGGGCTTGTCTAGTTTGGAGAAAAGGAGGCTGAGGGGTGACCTCATTGCTCTCTACAGCTTCCTGAGGAGGGGAAGTGGAGAGGTGCTGAGCTCTTCTCCCTGGTATCCAGTGATAGGACACGTGGGAATGGTTCAAAGATGTGCCAGGGGAGGTTGAGACTAGACATTAGGAAGCATTTCTTTACCGAGAGGGTGGTTAAACACTGGAACAGGCTTCCTAGAGAGGTGGTCGATGCCCCAAGCCTGTCCATGTTTAAGAGGCATTTGGACAATGCCCGTAATAACATGCTTTAACTTTTGCCCAGCCCTGCAGTGGTCAGGCAGTTAGACTAGATGTTCGTTGTAGGTCCCTTCCAACTGAAATTATTCTATTCTATTCTATTCTATACTATTCTAAATTGTTCTTGTAGACCTGTTATCACAGGATATGAGAAACCAAGCTTGTAGGCAGAAATAATATTGACTACATTAACACATATTTTTTACAAAAAAATAAAGGATTAGCTTTCAGTCTCATAAACCTGTCTGCCCAAAACCTTGTCCACTTTTTTCAAGCTGTATCAGTTGTACATCTTCTATAAACTCTGTCTCCATATCATTATTAATGGGGGAATAAAAATCTAATTCAGTAGCATTTTATCAGGTTTTTAAAATAATGTAGCTCTTAAGGAATTTTTTCTTTTCTTTTGCTGGATCATCCCAGTGCATTTTTTTCAGCGAAGGTCTGACAACTGTCTTCAGTAGTAGTATATGCATTATTCAAAGACAAGTAGTCGAAGAGTCCTTTTCCACTTTCTTATTTTAGAGTTTGTTCGAAAGCTCACAGATTAGGCTGTTTGATAGGCTTTTAAAGTTAAGTTCATCATTAGTCTTCAAACATGACTAAGTACCATAGATCATCATCTGCAGAGTTGCAGCTGAATTATGAGTACAAATGTGATAAATCATTATACAGACTAAATGGGCATCCTTCCTGAAAGCAATTCTTGTCAATACGATAAGGTTATCCAGCTGTATATTCAGGGCTTTCGAAATAAAACAGAAGGTATTAAAATAAAGGTTGTCACTGATTAGACTTCATCTCTGGGAAATCAACTTTTGACAGTTAAAGATTTAAAATTAGTTAAAAGAAACATATTTAAATATGATTGTATGAACCCAGTTTGTCTGAACACTCTTGACAGCATGCCTGCTCTGCTTGGACAGACAGATTTGTTTGTGCTCCATACATGCTTTACACCACGGTGGAGCCTATAATACCACTCATGCAGCTTGCTGAAAGACCTTTGAGGCAGGCAGAGGCTTAAACTTCATTAGTAATGGTGCCTTTGTTGTCCCTCTAAAAACACAGATTTGGCTAAATTAGAAGTCCTGGAGTTAAATCAATGATCTCTGACTTCTAATTTTCAGAATGGCTTCAGTGAAAGGTGTAAGGTAGCTAGTTCAGTGCTACCTCCTAAAATTACAAAAAGAAACAGAACCCAGACTTCTAATGTGGCAGTCCAAGTTGCATTATCTTAGCCCTAGTGCTTTTCAGAAAATGCCAAACATGTATGGTCATCTATACAGTCTGTAACCACTGCACTTGTCCACGTTTTCCTCCAAAGGCAGAGACAATCTAGAAATGTCAATATTCCATTGTTGTCTAGGAAAAAGATATGTAATACATTTGCAAAATCTGTGGTTCCCCTGTGTTAGTTTCATATGGAAAAAGATTTGCTCACGGTGGACATTTTTATAAAAATAATCTCATGAACACTCTTAAATCTTTGTTACTAATTTAATTTCTCCTAATCTCCTTTTACTTGACCTCATATTGCTGAGAAATTTTCAGTTAGAAGTACCATAGAACCTGTAATTTTCAAAATAATAAATACAACTTAAAAGGACCTAAGATGTAAAATGTTTGCAAAACTTCTATAACCTTTGTCATGCTGACTCTTAGATCATTCTTTGGTTCTCCTGTTCTTAATTTCTAATGGCACCATTTGTTTTGGTTCAGCCTTTACTATTTGTATTGTCCATCTTAACAGCTGCTGATGGCCCCGGAGATCGATTCATCATAGGGGAATCCCAGGCTGGTGAGCAGGTGAGCACAATTTCTTTTCTCTCTTTTTTTTTTAATGTATTTTTATTTTGTAAGATATTGCTTTGTATTTTTACAAGCCTTGCTAGTGCTCCAAAACTCAATATTCTTGGAGGTGGCATGAAGTAGGACACAGCTGTTCCTAGCCTCCTGCTATGTGCCTTGGGACATGATTTCAGAAAGTGAGGTCGTACGGTTACATAAGGAACTAGCAAGGATATCCCAAAATACTTCAGAGCATTGTGCTTACATGTAGGAGTGCACAGAGTAATGTTCTGTCCTAGTACAATGTTAGAGGACATAAGGTTTCCAGTGGCATTACAATTCATAAACGAGAAAAGGAAGATTTAACCCCTTCTTGCTGACGGATTTTAAAAGGGACATCAGCCCAATAACTGTTTCCGCAAGCTGCTTGCATATTTCACACTGATACCTGCAAAACAAAGTGTAAGAATTTTGTATGAAACCTTTAAAGGTAGGTAATGATCAGCACAATCTCAAGGAAACCTGGCAGCAGCCTACTTTGTGGTATTGCTCCTTTTCTGTTTGTTAAATCAAAAGAGTGTGTACCTTAGCAGATACCTGCATTAAGTTTAAGAGCAAGTCAGGGTAGCACCCATTCATCACCTGCTGTGCTGTATAAATACTCATGAATGGACACTATTTGGGATTTGCTCTCAAACTCAAGAGTACATTTGATAATGTTTCTGTACTAATACTGGGGTGATAGGAAAAAAATCAGTTGCGTTCAACCACTTTTTTTCTTCTGTCAATTTAATTCTATCAGCTACCTTCTTCTCAGGAAAGCATGGGTTAATCCAAAATATTTCTCTAGCTATTTCAAGTCCTAGTTTATAATTCTGTGTATGTATATGAAACGATGCAGAAATGGAATAAGTAACAGGAAGACAAAGGATTGATGGGTTTTAATGAGCATTTTACAGTGTGGTCATTTTGACTGCTAAACAAAAAAATCTTGAATAAAATAGATGCATTTTAAAAGTTGTTTCAGGTTTTAGAAGTATCACCAGTTGCAGGATTGTTCCATTTTTTTAAAAATTGAGTTGAACTGCCCCTAAATGTATAACAGACATTTAATTTGGCTAATCATGATAGATACAGAGAACTAGGAAAATAATTTTTGCTGCAGNATTTTTGCTGCAGTTCCCGTCCATCATCATGAACTATACTTTGGTATAATAGACGTCTTCTCAATAATGATATTCACATGAACTTAGATTAATGAATCTGTTATACAAAACATGTAAAATTATTTTAAATACTAAAAAAGTAAACTACTGGATTTCACCCACCTTGGATTTTTAGCCCTTTCGTCTGCATTTTCAAGCATTAGTCTGGAATCCAAAAGACTGGCAACTATTTCTACAACCCTTTTTATGATCACTATAAAATAGCAAGAACCAGCAGAGCAACCTGCTGAATTATCACTCCTATCATTATTCACCTTTCATCAATATTATCATTTTGCTA
>VYZV01004186.1:2170-15618 GCA_013401275.1 Pandion haliaetus | reverse complement strand
TTAAAAGCAGCATTTATATTCAGGAATTAATATAAAAGAGTCAAGGCTAGGAACTACATTCTCTGTCAGATATTGTTACTAGAGAAATCGGAAAATTCTTACCACCATGACTTCTCCAGGCACTTTTGTCTGCCTGTAGTTAAAGGGCTTTGGATAGCTACAGTAAATAGATAAGGTATACCGGGAGTCTACCCATCATATCTACTGAAATGCCATTGCCAAATTCACATTTCTAGAGGCAGAGCGCCAAAAATATTTATGACTTTTTCTGTACACCACAATATACAGTAAAACAGAGACTGCTTCTACTAAAATGTGGTTTTGTTTGTTGTGGTTTGGTTTTTTTCCTCTGAATGAAGTAACTTAGGACACTATGGTGATTAACAGGAAAGATCAGTTATTTCCATAAGGCCAGTACTAGTTGCCATGAAGAATGCGTTAGCTTTCCTGTATAATACTAGTGCATCATTAATACAGCGCATTCTTGTTTGAAGATGCGGTTCTAGGCGTCAGCAGTATTTCTGTTAAAGAAAAGAAGAAATAATCATCAGAGAAAATAAAAAATACCTTTGCTGAAAAAACTGGTCAACATACTGCATTTTGAAGAGGAAAGTACCAACAGTCAATTTCTCAATTTCTAAGCAGAAGAATAGCATTTTAGTGCTCTGCTTTCAAGAAAAAGTTGTAGGAAGGAAACGCTGTCCCAGAATTTCCTGAACACGTTACTTGGGTATCTTCGCTGTATGACGTGTGGGTTTGGAAAAATCAGACATTTGACCTTCACTTTCCCCTCTTTATAAAAGGTACTTGTTATATCAAGGTCCTCCAATACCTTACTTATGCCCCAGAAATCCTCAGATTATCTTGGCTGCTTCCTTAGGTACCTTAAACAAAATTTCATTAGGTGCTTTCTACTTGAATAAATTTAGTTTAGCTCAATATTACGTTGCTCATCCCTTGGTATGTATTTTATAGAAAGATTACAGCAAAAATATATTCAGTATTATCAGCCTTCTGTGCAGTGCCTGTTATTAGCTCACTCTTCCCTTAAAGAAGGGGCCTAAATTTTCCATAGTTTCTTGCTACGCATACACAAACTATTCTGAAGTATTATAAGTATCAGCAGCAGCTTCTGCCAGAGGGATACTGTGCTACCAGGATTCTTGGTCTGACTCATGAGAGCTACTATGTATAGTCTTTCACGTCTGCTGAAGATGCTTTTCACAATGTCCATGTTTTGCTCTCGGGGGTTTCTCCACGCTCAGAAGTATTTAAGCATCCTTTGTGCAGTTTAAGCCTTGATCTTACCTATGATACTTCAAAGTCAACAGCTAATCACAGCATACGGCTTGGGTTCATCATGGATTTGATTTAAGTATCGTCAAAAATAAGGCATCTCTTGGGACATACAAATGGTAGGTCCACAGATGTAAATACAAACAAAACAGGATAACTGAGAACAGGATTGTGCCAGAAGAATGGCTTGAAGCAAATTGTACTCAATGGGAGAAGTATCAACAGATCTTTTCATCCATCCTTACGTACAACTTACCTGGTCTGGACCCATAGGCATCCCTGACATAGGCATGGTATTAATATTCATCTGTCCAATATGGCCACTGCTGCCATTCATGTGCATCATACTGTACGCTGCTGGATTACCTTGATGGCTGAACTGCTGCTGTGGGAAAGAACTGAAGCACAAAAGGACAAATAAAATTACCTTCCAAGAAGTTTACGCACCGATATATTGCCTTCCCTGCAGCAGCTGTCAACACATGAAAGGTAAGAACTACGTAGTCACCAGAAGCATAAAACCATTTTTACATTTACTTGTTTCTACCTAATATTTGTTCAACATAGAAACAGAAATTTCCCTCCCAAAAGGAATTTTGAATTTTTAGATACACACGGAAGTATGTGTACACATTTCCTATTGTAACCTTTTTGGAGGCTTCTGTTAGTAAGGCTGTACACATTGTAATACTATCCTGAACTTCTGTATTTCCCCCCAGGTTATTTTTTCAATATTCAAAGACTGAATGTTGCTTCCACTTACAAAGATTGCAGAGGTCCAATGTGAATGAACGCAGCTAAGCATAAGATACATTTAATCACTCTATTTCCTAAACCAGAGCAGGATCAAGGACAATACAGACACCAGAGATAAAATTATTTCTCCCTCTTCTAAATCCTCCTCCTACAAGCTATTTAACATAGCTTCTACTTTTGACAAAATGAAAGACAATTTTTGAGCTACAGGTTATAACTGAGAAGTTCACCTGCTCCTGGCCATGCTTCCCGACGGCCAGCCCTTCATCTCAGGGGACTGGTACATTGTTGCTGTCTGAGGATGCTGCATCATAGGATTCTGTGAGGGTCCAATTCTTGATGACATCATTGGGTTGGGAGGGCTTGACACTCTGCTAAATGCAGGATCAGCTTGTTGGCTTATTCCTTAAAGGACAAAGGACAGACAGTATACTTCAGTTATCATCACCTAGTACTTTTAGTTTATCTTCTTGCAATGATGGGAAGGGAAAAAGTCACCCTTTTTTGCAGAAGTATTTTTTCCATTTTTCAGAATGACTGGTATTTAGGTAGTTTGGATTAATAAGAAATGAAGAAAGGGAAAAGAACACTGAACAGACAAAGGAAAAAAAAAGTTAATACTAGTACCATAATTAGGTGGATAGGGGAATTGCTGTGGAGGAACTTGAGCCATTGGAGGGCCTGTCAAAGCACTATCCATGCTTCCTGAGGCAGTCACGTTTGGGGGTGGACTGAAGGCCTGAGGTTGCTGTTGCTGCTGCATCATCATTGCCATCCTCTGTTGTCTAAAATGATGACTTATTAGCTCCCTGTTACGCTGAGCCACCATTTGAGCATTAAGAAAACCTTGCTGCTATCCCCCAAAGAAAAGAAAAATCATATTAGAAAACATTTTGTCCAAATGAAATCATGTCAGTCAATCAAACCACCTACACTCTAAGACCCAGCATATCCATTACCAGAACAGAAAATTAAGGAAACCCACAGTCAGTACAAAAATCGTCAAAATATCAGACAAAGGTTTTCCTTAAGTTGTCATTAGTGCTAAACAAATGATAAAGTAGATTATCTATTATGTCCTACATGAAAAAGACTACTGGCACACTGTATTGCTAGCATGACCTAATGAACAAATCCCTCTGAAATCTTATTTATAAGAGAGGTAAAAAACCCACCTATTTTAATTTTACAGGCCAAGAAACAAGACAAAAAGGAATGCTGTGGAACCATGAAAGAAGGTCCAAATTCTAAACAGATGTGTAAAAGATGTGTCTATTTAGAAATTACTGTTTCAGATGGCTAGTGTAATAATTACTTACCTGTGATCCCACCTGTGGCTGCATAACTGGTCTCATCACTGAGGTATTACCACTGACTGGATTTTCCATTTTCATTTCAAGCGCTTGACGGGTCTGATTCATAAACTTGGAAAAAGACATTTTAGCACTATTAGCTTGAAAATACCAGTATCTGAACAAAGTAATGGCAACTCCTCCAAAAAACATTCTTTACAAACCTCCTGAATCCATAAAGTGCAATGTGTTTGATGTACTGAAAGTACCAAACTGTTTGGTTAAGCAGCTTGAACAAACACAAAAAGAAAAACCCTCCAAACAGTGTAGCACTAACTGGCTTTTTTTATTATAATTGGTTTTTTTATTTTATTTTTTTACCTTCCCTCAAAATTAGTGCTTCTTGAGAATAAATATATAGCAGACTATCTGTTTGTTCCAAATCATGTTTTGGGCAGAAGTGTATAACCACTAGCTTTGCTTAAAGTGATAAAATTCTGTCTCCTTCCCTCTCCATCACAAAACCCTAATGGCATACAGATCAACCAGGAGAGAACACAGTATTTCCTAAGAATTAAACATCACCATTACACGTCACACAGCACTATCTCAGTTTTCTGAGTTTTATTTGTACATTGTATTTGATATCAGGACTGTGTTTTCACATGGGGAATTGAAAGCTGAAATCAGGCAGCAATTTTCTAAGCAGTGCTTTCAACCCAGTGTCAAGATCTACATGGCTGTATTTACTCTCTCACCTTTCATCCTAAGAAAATCCCTAAAATGACATCAAATCAATAAAGGGAAAGCAAACCCGTATTTCAGTAAGCCCAAATGGTTAGTTAGAAGAGAGTCAAAAAGGAGTAACATTTGATTTGCAGGAGAAATGCAGCTGCCCATTTAGTGATATCCATGAGATTCAGAAAAAATACTAAATCTTAACGGGGATGAAGAGATCGTCCAGAGCTACATAGTGCAAGAGTACTGTTTTAAGTAGCAGTAATGTTGTGTGCTGCAGGAATCAATCCAATCTGTAGCTAAGGAGGCTGATGAAGGAGAAACACTTCTCCTAATAAAGGTTCTTTCATTCCTACAGCCGTTAGGCACTCACTGTGAAAAGCACTGTCCAAACGAAAGATCCGTCCATTCAATCATCTGCTGTAATGTCCATTTTCATATTCGTGAAGCAACACAATTCAGTGTGCACCTTATTCCATTCCGAAATAAGAAGAAAGTATAAACACACGAGCAAAAGATTACCTGCTGCCCTTGAAGCCTCTGCTGGAGCTGCATGCGGAGCTGCTTCGGTGTATTGGTTCGAGGTCTCATCACATTTGCTCTAGGATGCATACTTTGAAGTGGAAAATTGCTCTGTTGGCTCATCTGATTCATCACTGAATTAAAGGATGGCTGTTGTCCCTGAATGTTACTAAAACCTCCCGGAACGGCTGCCCCTTGCCCTTGGTAGGGCTGACCATATAACGAAGGCTTCTGGTCAATCATAACGGAAGATTCCTGACCTTGAAATGAATCTTGTTTGGGTTCCAAAGCTTGTCCCTTCAACAGATACAAAAGTGTTTTCACTAGCAGTATATTCTTTAGGTAGGCATTCCTAAAGAAACAATAAAGCTAACATGGCATACAACCACCAATAGTTTCTTGGGTAGAACATAGCATGGACAGGTTACTATCAGTTTTGTCTCCAGACAAATGAAACAGCAAAAGTTGCTATTAATAATACTTTTTTAAAAAAAAATCACTTCTGCTGCACACTGCTTACAGAGGCAGACCAGAATCATTATTCAAGCCCTTCCGTGCTTTTAAACTGCTATTTGTACAAATGACAGTGTGATTTGGGGTTATTTTTAGCAAGTTCCAAATGATTCATAGATTTTCTTTTTCCTATTTGCTAGCATGCAAACTCAGCCTGGAACTGGAGGAGATGGAAGTGTCCTACTCACTAACATGTCACTGCCAGCCAAATATTTCACAAGCCAAGCTCAGTTGACAATAGTTATACTAAAGAAACCCACCACAATTCTCTGCTTATAGAATTATAATGATTTACACTCAACACTCCTCCCCCTCCCCATATACCAAGGCATATTACACTTAGATAAGAAGATGCCATTTTATATTTTTGTAATGCACAAGAATTTTAATCAATACTGAGCTTCTCCAGTGAAAATCCCTACTCGCTCTAGATGCTTCCAAAGGCAGATTTAGGAAAAAGAAGACAAGGATTTGAGGAGACACAGTGAGTGAGGAGGCCCTCTTCACTTTCTTTTCAAGTAACAAAATAATACAGGTTTTTGGGAAATAAATGGCCAAAATCTCTGTTTACTTACTTGGTTTACAAGATCAGGAATTCCCAATGCTCTGTCAATTTCTTCCAGACCTGTGACATCCGTATTACTCAGCAGCGTGTGCAGCTGATCCAAGAGTGCCCTTTCATCATTCTGGCCTTCCATATTTGGTGCTGGACATAGAAGGTCATCCAAAGAGTTTCTAACTAATTGTCTGTAAATATAAAAACATTACAACCATTATGGACTATAAAGGCATATACATAGTTTTTATATAATGTATTGACCTGGAGATGCTTAAGTACTATAATTGCCCAGAAGGCTGAAGTAATTAAGTCCCAAATTTAGGTCCTAAAATGTCCAGTCAACTGCTGTTTATCCTTGAACACACGTAAATTCTGTTTTCTCCTGGCTTCTGCATGTGCCACAGAGACATGATTTCAGATTTTCCCACCTCTTTTCTCTGTGCCTCCCAACTCAAGGATTGATTTTGTTAGAGCTTTTGTGGAGCTGGGTTAAAGATAACCAGTGTCATAACATGAGAAAACAGCAGCAGAAATGGAAACAGATTTTGACTCCAATCAGTTATCCCCACTGTATATGCTACATTAATTTTTTTTCCAGGTATTAAATTCTTCTGACAAACAGTGAACAGTTGTACTTAAATTTCTCTTAAAAACTTCCCCAATTCTACCTGTTTTGTGAACCCCGCGATGCTTGCTCCATGGACAGCATGTTGTCAGGCCACGATCCTGGTTGGTTAGAGGGTCCTGGCTGGCCATACGGATTCCCTCCCATGCCAATGTTTATCTCATTTGACCCTGCGAGGTAAAACATTTGTGTGTTTTTTTTAAAAAACAAAAGGTGTCATCTTGCTATCCCAGTGTTCACATAAAGCATTGTAGATGATCACACAAATTGTCAAGCAGCTTCACGAGCTTTCCATTAGCATGTTTTAAAGTGTACATGTACATAAACTCACACTCAAGATAATTTCAGAAATACAATAGGCCACAGATTTAAATATGACGGTAATCTAAAGCTGCTCCCCTGTTGGAACAGAAGTGCTATTTTGAATCCTTAAGGCCCTAAAATAGGAACTTGACAGATACAGCAACTTTACATCCAAAAAAAAGGAGTTTTCAGGCCAATGAAATCTGGGTACTAGCAAATATACATTGTCATAGTGGTATCAACAACATTTTGCATTTTAAATTCCAAAACACATGAAAATCAAAAGAAACAGAAGGTACATACTAGCATTTTGCTCTTTGGGAATATGGCCTTCCTTCTACCTATTCAGAGGCATACAGCACTACATAGGAGAGTTTGTGTCATCCCATTATTTCCCACTATTTGGAGGAATCACCTAGCAACAACGATTTCTAGGAAGCTAACCCAAGGAATTCTCAGTCAGGACTGCACAAAGTTCTTACTGATTTAGCCTTATATCCACATATCACATTGAAACAGCAAGTCTGTCTAAGAGAACTGGCAACAGCCCTGGTAGCCTTCCATGATAAAAAGGGAAAAAAGGAATGCCACTGTCTATTTTGGCCCTTTCTGGGCCTGCCAGCATTGGCACGTTAGACAGGACAATTTCAGCTCTAAGCTAAACCTTTGTTAGAGATACAGAACAGAAGAAAACCACAGTCGTTAAGACACTCTTCATATTTTAGATATGCAGGTTATTTTCTCCCATGCAAACATGAATACTTAAAAGAGAACCTGTATTTGCAATGCGGTTTTATATGAAGTTTGGATAGTCCATGTGAGAATAATTTTGAAGTACTTAAGGAAAAGCTTTAAAAAACCCTTACTACCAAGAAGTTAACAGCAAAAAAACCCCATCTATGTCAAGTACAATGAATTAAATTAATCAGAACACTAATATCTTCAAATATAATCATAGATGGCATTTAGTTCCTGGAATTTAGCAGAGAAGTACTGCACTAAAGAAATACACAGAAATTACCCCCAAAACTCTGGAGACTCAGCATGAATTACCTGTGTATGAAACACACAGATATCACCAGAAGGAAACAAAAAAGAACACCAAAAAGTCATCAAATGTCCCAGTCAGGGAACAATAACAGTCTTTACCTCAAAAAGCCTTTGGATGAAAAGCTAGTATTCTACCAAAACCAGAAAGATCCTGATAATGAATGCTTACAAAGAAACTAGTGAGATTGTGCCAAGTAAGACAATAAAAAGTAGAGCACTTACTCATGTGCATCATTTGCTGTTGTAGCATTGGTCTTGTACCAGGTATGCTATTAGAGCGAACGGGCAGCCCAGACATAGAGCCACCCACCGTGGGTCTGGGAAGGGACGCACTAAACTCGGGTCCTGCTCTCAACATTGAAGCAGAACTTGGAGGTTCCAATCTGTTCACCTTTGAGTTTGGCAAACCCCAGTCTCCTGACTGATGCTGATTCATCACAACATTTCTGTTGGGAGCACTTGCTATAATGAGGAGTAGAAAATACAATAATTTTTCATCGAGAATACATTACATATTTTGGTTTTAGAATTATTTTTATGGGGTTTGGTTTGGTTTTACCAACAAGGACACCTGCCAATGACAGAGCAATTCACTGAACTGCTACAAAAGCATCTAAAGCTTACCGTGCCAAGCTCTAAATCATCAAACTACTATATCAATCTAAATATATTCAAAAATATTAATGACTGACTGCCATCATGACCTGTTCTTGCTTCTATATACCAAAAACATATGTTAAGTTCAAAACTTGAAACAGTAAAAAATAACTTAAATACTAAACAAAGGTAAAGTACTGGTAATAATACAGAGATATAGTAAACAGTTATGTTCTAGTAATTTTAGCTAGGGATAATAATTTAAAAGTATTTATGTGCTGATGGTAAAATGAATATTCTTTAACGTTAAGGTTTCATCTAAACAAAATTCATAATATAAGCTTGCAACCTTTTTTACATAAAAGCTTTTTCCTTTACAAAGAGATCTATTTGTACACAATCAACAAACCCAGATTTGCTCCAAAATTTTCCTGGTTTTCAATCATCCTTGGACTTCCACCCATCAAGTTTTGCTTTTGTAACATGGAGAACGCATTGACATTCCTCACTGGAGCACCTGAGCCCACAGGGCTGTCTAAAGACATGGCTCTGTTGAAAGGTGGGCGGGTAGTCTGCACAGACTGGGGACTCCTCATACCTGTTAAAGAATTAAAAGATGCATGCAACTGTATATTTTACATAGAAAGTACCATTAATGACTTAAATAAATAAGCCTGATCTATTTATAGGCACATATATTTGACCTTAAACAAGCCAGGAACAGTTATTTTGCTTATGTTCTCACTACACAAATCACATTTTGAGTACATAGTTAAGACCTTTTACAGGAAAAGCCAAATGCAGTTCCCTTTGGCCCTAGACATAAAAAGGTTCATTTTCATTTAAGTTCTGCAATGAACCATGTTTTTAACATTTTGAAACACACTAGTATTACAGACTCCTTGATATATGTGAGCAGACTGCCCAGCCTTTGGATAATTCTGACATGGAGACAAAAACAAGTCAAATGGTTCCGTTTGGAACAGGTTGAATCCAGACACAGTGTGTTCCCGAGCACAGTGTACTGCATGGACTAATTACCAGAATTCACTGTGCTCCACAACCAACAGCATCAGTGGCCTTACACGTTCCTGTACCTGTTTTTACATTTTTCATGATCCATGTGTCACCTCCTTAGGCTACCTCAGCAATCTATTGCCTTATATAATCAAGAGATGACCAATGTTATAAAAGGAAGCGACAACTGCAATGACACTGGTCTATTAGCAAGGTTATCTTTCTCTCCTACTCAGGAAATGCATTCCCTTTCAATGTTGAGGAGGACTACTGATTAGAATTTGCAGGCCACAAGATGTTATTGCATAGAATAAGTGGGAAATCAAAAGCTTGCTACCAATCCCATATTACTTCCCTAGTCATCTGTAAGGAACAAAAATTGTCAATTTTAATTTACAACTCACAAAACATTTTTCCTGATATCTTGTCTCAGAAATCTGCGTTAGACAAATCCAGAAGAAACCGTAAAATAAGGAACTGAAGTTAACGTTATTCATTGTGTATGTAGTTGTTATGGGTTTGTGTGGCGCGGTTTTCCTCGGTGGCAGGGGAGGGGGGCTGCAGAGGCAGCCCCTTTAAGAAGTTGCTGGAAGAATTCGCTGCCCCAAAATGTCGGACCCGCGTGCCAAAATGTCGGACCTGCCTCTAGGCGGGGAGTGACGGTGGTAGCGCCTCTGGGAAACATATTTAAGAAGGGGAACCGGTAGTGTGGGGGGAAAACCTGAGAGGAACATCGCTGCCGACACTGGAATCATGGAAGTGGAGGGGGAGGAGGAGGAGCCTGAGGAGGCTGATGGCCCTGCAGCCCAGGGGGGTGAACGGTGGAGCGGAAGCTCCCGAAGGTGNGAACTGCAGCCCGCGGAAAGGAACCACGTTGGAGCAGGGAACGAGAGAGGAATCTTCCCCCTGAGGAAAGAAGCGGCAACGACGATGGGTGGCGAGCTGACTCAACCCCCATCCCCGATTCCCCTGCGCCGCCGGGGGGAGGAGGTAGACAGCATCGGTAGCGAACTGAGCCGGGAAGGCGGGAGGGGTGGGGGGAGGTTTGTTCTGATGTTTGGTTTCCCTTCCTAATACCCTTGTGTTTTGTTTTCTGTTTTGATTTGTAGTAAATTAAATTGATTTTGTTTCTTCCCCAAGTTTAGCCTGTCTTTTGCCCGTGACCATAAGTGGGGAGTGATCCCTCCCAGTCCTTGTCTCGACCCACAAGCCTGCCTTTGTTTTTTTCTCCTCAACCCAACGTGGCCAGGCGAGGGGGTGGGGGGTGAGTGAGCGGCTTCGTGGTGCTTTGTTACCGACTGAGCTGACCTGAAACCACGACAGTAGTAGATGAGTGCTGTCAAGACAGCTAGTAGTGTACATAATAGCCTATGAAAGCATAATTAGCTATTTTGCATTACATATGTCCTTGAAGATATAGGAGATAAAGAAAGTATTCTCTACGGGTTTGAGGATGCATTATGTTTACAACAGGCAAGAATAAAAACCTAGTTTTAAAATCAAAGCAATATTAGATTAAATTCCTTACCCAATAGGGCGTTTCCTTGAAATAATGCTTGCTTTGTTCCAAGGTTATTTCCATTTGCAGATATAGCATTATTGTAAAACTCTGAACTACTCAGATCACCTAGAATTGCATCCAAATTATCCAAGTCTCCACTCATCTGAAAAAGATGCAGTAAAATACCAAGGTTATTTACTGTCATATGGCTATCCTTCAGCTTTCATTTACCTCCTCGCTAATCTTAAAAGATGTAATTGGGAGACAAATGTTTTAGTTCATTGACAGTACCTTGGGCTATCTCTCAATTTCCAAAGAACTTCAGATATCATTTAGCTACAATTTTTTTAGAGTATTTTGAGAATTAGGAGAAACCTGAAGTACACATAAATAAAAGAAAAAGCACCTTTGAATATAAACATTTCAGTCATCACAAATTACAAAGATAAACACGCTAATGAGAGCAAACAACATCAACAATGTGTACCATTCCGTGATAAATAATGTGTCATACATGAAACACCTAATTCGATCACTGGTAAACACAACCACCCATGAAAAGCATCCACAGATTTTTCTGGTCAATTAGAGCCCTAACCATCTCTAAAAAGTTGCCTTTAAATCAGATGCAGTTTTCACAGAAAAAGAATTGCATATATAGTGGATTCGTATCTCCGAATATGTTGATTAGATCTCAGGAGCAAGTACTGAAACGACACATTGGGTACTATTACACAGTTTTAGTGGCTTTTCCATAAGTGGTACTCAAAAAAATGTTATAAGGTGTTTCATTTACAGTCAGCCGTTAGCTAATACAAAAATTGTGCAGTATTTTTTATTTACATAGTTATTACTGACTTGGGAAATCCAAGTTCTAAGATATTAACATGTTTTCAGTAAACTCTGCCATACTGACCAGTATTATTTACTTTGAAGCAGTTCCAAATGTGACTTAGGAACTAAATACAAAAGGAATATTACCTACACTTTATAATTTTAAGAACAGCTGTTCCTAACAAGCGTACTGCTGCTTTCAGGAGAATTGTTCCATGGTGATATAGTTTGCTATATCGTGACATTTATTGGAATTTCAACTCTAGAAACATTGAAACAAATAAATATACATATATTTATTTGAATGCTAAATATATATGTATTTGGAACAACATTTTCCCTCACTGAAGGAAAAAAAAGAGTCTGAAAACCAATGAATGAACCAAAACCAATCTATAGCTATTTAAGTATTACACATTTTTGTGTACTGTTTATATTTTCAAAACGAAATCATGTTTTACCTTTTCTTATTGTATTGCCAACTTATTACAGAGGCAGTTACAGCTCCATTTCCTAATAAGCCATAAAAATAAACATGTGCTATATGAAATAGCAGGTGTTAAAGATCTGATTTGAAGCAATAATTTGTAAATACGCGCTACCTTAATTGTACCATACCTTAAAGATAACATCAGTCCAGGACTTCAGTACAGCACATTTGGTTATATACATATCCTGTAGTTCTCTTTGTGCTTTTTTGGTTACAATAGTACTTGAGCATATAGTTTCACACCATTTACACAGAGCTTTCTTAGAAATGTTTACACATGCATACTAAAAAGACTGTTTTATATTTAGCCATTCACTGTAATAAGAAAATACTGGTTTGTTCACTGCCATAATTTTACATTATACTGTACCTCTTCTGCTGGTTCCGTTTTTATTTTCATCTCTTTTTCTTGACTAGAAGTAGGAATTGTAGAACTACTGCATTGTCCCATTTTAGTATCCACACTTTCTACTTTAGGCTTCAGCTCTTTGGAAAGCGGGTCCTTAACATCATCTTTATCTAACAGATATCTTAGTAAAGCATTGTTTTCCTTCTTCTTTGGACTCAGTTGTTCCTGTTTGACAGTGCCTTCTCCACAGGGGGTTGTATTACTAGCATCATGATACGTGTCTTTACCAGTAGCTTCAGCTGTGATCTTGGCTACCTCTGCAGGAGAATTACCATTCTGCAACAATTTATGTAAAATCCTATGCTTCTCTTGCAGGAGTGACCCATGCACGTTTGAGGAAGAAGATACCCCTCCAGATGTTGACGAGGAAACTCCTGAAGGACTGGTAACATTGGTAGAAGATTCTTTACAATTTGAGTCTAAAGGTGAGTTTGATGCTGTAGAATGTCCTCTTTCGTCTGAGGAGCATGTGAGTAGCTGAAGCAGTTTTTTATGCCCTTTGCTTTCAGATGGTCCTCTCTGACTTTCAGATGCCTCCAGATTTCCCTCTTTACCATCTTTTTCACTAAGGAGATCCCTGCTGTTTGACTGGCAGATGGAACTTTCTACTTGGTTTTGTTCACAATACAAACCAGAAGGGCTTTTGGAGTCCTGGGTACTCGCTTTACTTTGCTGACCTATGCTCATGTTTGGGGAATTATCCAATTTTGGACCCGGTGAAGAAAGTGTTGATAAAAGGGAAGTTCCAACACCCTCACTAATGGCTTGAAGAGCACTTAGAGAACTGCTAGAGAAATTGCTGTTGCTGGTGTTGCTGGCAGATCCCATTGGAGAGTGCATACCTGTATCACATGAAAGATCAAACTTATTAGACTACAGTACTGTCTGTATGTACTTTTCCTTTGGATTATGTGTGACTGCCACATTGAGTTAATTATTATTTTAA
>VYZV01004164.1:10298-29424 GCA_013401275.1 Pandion haliaetus | reverse complement strand
CTTGTGCCTAAAAATGTTCACAGTCACTATACAGAATGTTGATATTCACTCTATTAAAATATCTCACTATAAGTCCAGTTCTAAGATCTGTAAAATTACAAGATAGATGGATGGACTCTAGAAGAGGAAAAACAAAAAATATTTCAGAAAATAAAAGTGGTTTTTTTGGTCGTTTTGGTTTTTTTTAACTACACACAGTATTTAAATTCTCAAAGTTTTTAAAAGGTCAATGGTAGCAGAGAGAGTTTTAGGGTTTTTTTTAATAGTAACATAAGGAATCTATAAGAAGGCTAAATATTTTAACTACTTAATATTTTTTCTATAATAATAACTATATCCTTTCTAAAACAGAACTCAGAAAAAACATGTAAACAAGAATTGTTCTTGCAGTTAGGGACTCCTAATCTTTTTCTCCACTCATACGGTTTTACCCTATGACATTTTTAACCATTTCCCTGCTACCAGAAGGTTACCTCTCAAAACAGTCAGCTATCACAGCCAAGCAGTGTACAGAGCTAATGTCAGAAAGTGAACGACTTAATTCAAATAAATAGCTACACACCTATTTTTATCTTTTCTGGTTTATTTCTTATTTCTACGCTCTCAACTCCAATAGCAATACAAGATTCTTGCACTGATGTAAAGCTGAAAAAAACCTGAACTTTGTTTTCTCTTTTTTTAGCTCTTCAAATAAAATGAATATTCAGCACCTAGAAATGCTATGTGTTAAAGGAAAAAGTTGGATATTTTTCAGATTTCATTAAATGTTAATGCACCTAAAACAATTTGGCACCAGAGTATTCAACCTTAAATTCACTCAACTTAGTACTGTAGAATGAATTATTAATAACCTAATTGGTAAACATTGATTTGTAATGTAATTACTTGTTTAATGCACCATTTTATGTAAATATCAGACCAAGACCTAAAAGTCTGGTACTTTTAATAAATTTTCTTTGATGAAATACACCACTTGTTCTGTATACTCACATAAGAAAATATCTCCTCATTTTGTCCTTTAACAAACTTTCTTTTGGAAACTATAATATGTTTCCTAAACCAATGTATTGTGACATCAAAAGTTTGCAGGTATATTTTCACCACGTCTTTTACTACCTAAATTCTGACATACCTAGACACAAAGGTTATATAAGAAAAAAATGTATTAATTTAAAAGAATACTCAAAATGGGTAAAGAGAACAAACAAACAAACAAAAATGAATATATTAAATTAGGTGTATGAAACCTAGAACTGGTAGGGAATAAAATGCAATGTCTAAAATCCAGAAGATACGGAAACCACTCATGAATAATTTGTTAATTTTATCTCCAAAATATAATTCACACTTGCATTAAATCAATACTTTCTGTAGATAGTCTAAAAATCAGTATATCCTATATATGGAGATTAACAGATAGGCACATGCATTGTGAAATGCACGCTTGAAGTGCTTGTGAAAATGCTAGTATGCTTTGCCTGTTAACATTTGTGTGCTAAAATACACTTAGTTCAGACAAAGGTGCAACTTAATGCCAGGAATAAATACAGCATAGGTGAAAAACAGTATCTTCTGTAGTTATCTACTATAATCGACTACACACCTCATGTTAGAATGTATCTTAAAATGCAAAGATGGTTATACTTCAACAGCTAACATCATCATTACTTTTATGTCTTGGCTTTACTAGATCATTGCTTCAAATGAGCATCACAAAACCAATGGAGCTTTAGTCTCTACATTACATTTTCTTCATAATAATTTTCAATTTATTTTTTTCTTGCATGTCATCAATTTAATGTAAATCTTTCTTTTTCTTTTCAATAAAATGAAATGATTAAGTAATCCTGCTTTTTGCATGATTAAAGATGACGGATAAGCTTGGGTGGATAAAAATCAAGGCTCCTAACAGAATCTGTGCACCTCGCATGTCAGAATCCTTCCAGCTTGTTCAGTGCTAATGACAGGAAAAATTAGCATGTCTGTGAGTTGCCTAAAAAGAATAACAAGCTACCTTTAAGGACCTAACCATATCTCTACACTAAATTTTAAACAGTTGTTTTCCATAATTTTCTGTAATAAGCCTTGATGGATTGTTTTGAAACAGATTAATAGAAAAATCTTTGTTTAGAGCAATATCAAATGTTCATTAAATCTATCAGTGACTACTACTGTGCTGTTTAATCACCACTTTGTATCACATTTAGAAAATAAAATACAAGGAATACAAGGACTGCTGAATATAGTACAAATCTGATGAAAAACAATGACATATTTTTATTAGCCAGTCAGATATGACTCAGTTTTAAAGAACAGGAAAAAACCTCCAAACTACTGATTTTTACCACTGCCTCTCTCCTTTCAAGAGCCCTATGCAATATGTGTTCATCCTTTTCTGACTGAGACAAGAAAACTAGAAAGGGGATATTACAATACAGCACATACATACTGCCATCGCCTCTAGACATATGACCCAAAATGATGCTAAGAAGTCTCTCTCTGACCTCCTGCTAACCAGCCTCTTGTGATTAATTCAGCATGTCCTTGAAAGTATCTGCTAGAGATCCTTGTTTTTTTAATTTAAGAGTTTCTGAAGCCCACCTATAGTTTCACCAATGGATTTTTATTTATTTACTTTTTTTTATCAGAGGAAAAGCATTAATCTGTGAGCAGAGGTCTGCAGTAACAGAAAAGCCCCACCTGCCTAAGCATTCACCAAATAGGACCATAAAATACCACAACATTTCCTGACCTAAGTTTCATAGACATCTGTATCGTGGTAACACTGCATTTCCCTTCTTTGACNCCCCCCCCTCTCTCTTTTTTCTGATTATGTTCTGGATGGCAAAATTTGGGCCACAAAATGCTAATTTCTAACCTAACACCATGACAGCAATCACAGCCATCACAAGGATGGAATAAAGAGAGCAATCTAACATCCAGGGATATGAATTTCTGATCAGTGGCTGGCAGACTGCCGTGAAAGCTTACAGTAATCCCATTGGACAGCTAGGGTTGATGAAGCCTGGGAACAGGCAGCCACAATGTAGGTAGTTCACAATTGCAAGCATTTGTCCATAATTTAAAGCTATATGAGAAGTGGAGAGTATTCATCTGAACAACAAGCTGTAATTTAACTAGAGTAACATTTACACAGTTTTTAACCCATTAAGTCCACCGCTTCTTACACTGACATTCCCTCTGTTTAATGCCTGTTGTAAACAAAACTCCTGCACATTAAATGAACATATATTTTTAGCATTTGTGGAGCTCAGAATAATTTAGTATGATTAACTCTTATTGTATATTTGGCAGAATATAAAGTATTTATTCTTAAATCTAAATTCCTGACTATATAAAATGTTACTGAAGTGAGTGGTCCCCCTGAAGTCAAGGGGGCTAGTCCTGCCACCCCAGCTCTCACTGAGTAAAATCTCATTTATAGACTGATCACACAATTAAGGTCATTTTCAAAGCAATAATGCCTCAGTCATCCAGGGACATTCCCACCAGACGAAAACTAGCCACCGCCAAAGTCGAGAGGCTCTGCAAATGGCAGATACTAACGCAGTCTTTGAGCTCTGCCGGACGAAGGGGTTTCTCTATCGGGCTTTAAAACTGTAGCCTGAAATGTAAAATGTTGCCTCCTGCTCAAAATGCATCTTTCCACACAACCCAAGCGCGTTCGTCCTCCTTCTCCCAAATTCAGCCGTCATTAATTGTCATTCTTCTATTTTGTCACAAAGCCTTTGCTGCGTGTGTAGCGCTGCTGCCAGGATTTACAAGGCCCAGACATGATGCCGAGGCTGCTCCTGGTGAAGACGTGTCTACCCAGACACGGGAGCACGGTGACAACTAATGACACATAAAAGTGGGCAGGTGAAATTGCCACTGCCGCACACAGAGCGCAGCACAACCATGAGCAAAGATTATCAGAGAAATGATAGAAATACGGGAGAGATGCATTTGCAAACATTTTCTGATTTCCTATGGAAGCTGCACAGCAAAAGAGAGAGATTTGCAGCCACAATGCATCCAGCAGCCACTGAAGGAGGGAACCTGGACTGTCCTGTGGGCATGGAGAGACACATCAGTGAATGAAATGGGGCAAGTTTCCAGAAAGATTTCACAGTTGTAAATTACTATTAATATGCACAAAAATCGTAAAAGCCCAAACGTGCTAAGGAAATGCCAAGTGCAACTGAAAATGTTAACACACAAAGAGCAACAAGCCCAGGATCTGTTGAAGCTCAAAGAAAAAGTTATATTCGTTTTGTTCATTTGTTAAAGAGAGGCTGCTTCAAGTTTAGTGTAATACAGTGATGGGCCAGTTCTGTGTGCCTCACAGCACTCTGAAAAAAAGGAAAACACCATTACAGTGATGTGGATGTTGTGGAGTGACTGCTGTGGTTTTAGACACAGAGCTCACTTTTTAAGAGTTTCATCTGTTTTGGAGATTCTACTGATTTGTGAGCTAGTTCTAAAAGGGAAAAGGGGAGGAGAAGTGGGGAAATTACTACTGTAACCACCTGCAAATATTTATGGCCAAAATACCATAACTGCAGAGTGAGACGGGTTTTGTGCTTTCCTTTGTTCTTTCTTTTGTTCTGCCCTCAGTCCTTTCTCCTGCTCTCCCCCTCCTTCCTCCTTTCCTACTAGTTTCCTCTTCATAGCCCCTTTGGTGTGTTTTCCTTCCAAATTAATTTTTCACTCTCGTTTGTAAATATTGAATCTCCCTCCATCTGTTCCCTTTTTTGCAATCTTTAAATACATTCCCTCCTTTCTTATTCCAAGTCCTTTTTTTTGAGCTCTCCTCAGCCTTCTTTGAGACCTTTTTCTTCCCCCATTCTTTCCTGATAGCCTCCATTTCATGTGTCTGAGACAGGCTTTCAGCAGTTTTCTTTCCTTTCAGCACAACTCAACAAAATATATGTACAGTAGCTCTCTGATCTGAAGCTGGGTCCTCTTAGCTTGTTAACAGGAGCACTTAACTGTAATGTGGGTATATTACTCATGATAGTACAGGGTGGGAGGGAGCAGGAGATGGACGCTAGCAGCAGCTCATGCCTGAGAGCAGAGGGTTCACTTTACACCTTACCCTATTTCAGAGAAGGGAGCCACTACCTTCTTAATGGGTGCCATTTGGGTACACATAGGGCTATGAAGCCTGCGGTGGTCCTTACTGACCCCCTCAAGGTACGTTCAGAGTAATAATACATTGATTTAGAAATGTCCACATCCATTAGCACAAAAAACCCACCATACTTGTAATCTACTACTAAACTAGTCCTGAACAAGTTCACAACTGAGAGATGCTTAACAGAAGCCCCTTTGCCAGAAAAGATACATGCTGGACTCTTAAGAGGGTGGCTAGACTGTATCTCTGTTCAGCTACTTTATCCTCCTTATGCTGAGCAGAACTTTGGGGACTATGGAGTGGAAATCTTGCCATATAACAGCAAATTGTATTTAGAAATATTTTTCTATACTCCTCATTACTTCTTCAGGGGACCTTGACAGGCTTGAGAGGTGGGCCTGTGCAAACCTCATGAAGATCAACAAGGCCAAGGGCAAGGTCCTGCGCATGGGTCAGGACAATCCCAAGCACAAACACAGGCTGGGTGGAGAATGGATTGAGAGCTTCCCTGAGGAGAAGGACTTGGGGGTGTTGGTTGACGAGTAGTTCAACATGACCCGGCAATGGGTGCTTGCAGCCCAGAAAGCCAACTGTATCCTGGGCTGCATCAAAAGATGCATGACCAGCAGGTCGAGGGAGGTGGTTCTCCTCCTCTGTTCTGCTCTCATAAGACCCCACCTGGACTTCTGCATTCAGCCCTGAGGCCCCCAATATAAGGACATGGGCCTGTTGGAGCAAGTCCAGAGGAGGGCCACGAAGATGATCAGAGGGCTGGAGCACCTCCCCTATGAAGACAGGTTGAGAGGGTTGGGGTTGTTCAGCCTGGAGAAGAGAAAGCTCCAGGGAGACTTTATAGCAGCTTTCCAGTACCTAAAGAGGGTGTACGAGAAACCTGGGCGGTAATGGCTTTAAACTGAAAGAGGGTAGATTTAGATTAGATGGAAGGAAGAAATTCTTCACTGTGAGGGTGGTGAGGCACTGCTCAGAGAGGCTGTGGATGCCCCATCCCTGGAAGTGTTCAAGGCCACGTTGGATGGGGCTTTGAGCAACCTGGTCTAGTGGAAGGTGTCCCTGCCAATGGCAGGCAGGTTGGAACTAGATGAGCTTTAACGTCCCCTCCTATCCAAGCCGTTCTCTGATCCTATGAATCACTTTTGCATGTGATTGTCCAACAGGCTTAACCATGTACTTTCAGGAATGTGCCTCAGAAAGTACGAGACATCAAAAAGAAATGTATGAATGTGTGCTGGATAAATACATCAATCAGAACAACACTACCTATTAAATAGTCTAGCAATGACTGTGCATTGTTCCTTACAAATCATGATAGAAGATTTGCAAACTACTATCAACAGATTTGCATGCATTCTCACATTTGTTTCTTCCCCTCTACCACACAACGTAGCAACAGAGTGAAGCTTTGGAGAAGCAGTGTAGGCATGAGGGAAAGGGGTAGCTATAAATACTAAGTCCAAGAGAGGACTTCTAAGAGTAGACTCAAACTGTGGTTCAGAGGTTTCTTTTTTTCTCCAAGCTGCTTAGCAGTTGCTGAAAGAGCATATCCATTTTATGTTATCTGCATAATGTTTTAGATCTCTCTAGGTGCAGTTCACCTGCCTTGGGGTGTGGCTTCACAAGCTCCTTCCCAATCCCACTGTGACTGGAAGAGGTAGCTATTAGCTGTTTATGGAGAAAAAAACCCAAACATTTGTTGGAACAGCTTCCACTTCCACAGTGCAACTACAAGTAGATCCCCAAGTAGCTTGGCTGTCATCAAATAGTGTATGTAATTTATCACAGAAATGTCTGTATTTGCATACCTGATGACAATTAATATTTAACGATTGCAAGAATAACAAATATGCACAGACACACACACATATATGCCTAAAAAACTGAATTACACCATGAAAAAAAATTGTTATAATAAAGCTAGGAATCCCAAAGCCATTTCCAAGAGCCAATATATCGTCTTTAGTAGCAATCCAAAGGAGCTGCTGGCACAGAAGACTCGGGCATGTTTCTGCACGGACACAAGAAAAAAGGGAAAAGCAGATAAAGGCTCAAACACCTCAGCAGCAATATCCAGCAGTTGATACCTATTTTCTTTTAAACTTTCACTAAGTCTTACAATCTTAGGTCTCTCTCTCTGTTAAACGGGGAAGATAATACTCCCTCTCCATTCCTCACAGTTATGTTGTCAGCCAAGATTCATTCACACTTGTGTAATGTGGTGATGGGAGAAATATAAATGTTTAGATAAATACGTACAGAGGAGACTGCTAGACACACATGTAAAATGTCATCCCCCAAAACAATCTGCATGGCTAGCTTTTGGAATTAATGAGTGGGGACAAGTGGGGTTGAATGGCTGTTTGAACCCAACCCAAATCACAGGGGTTGCTGTTGGCGACCACTGTAACATATGTCTGCTATTAACCTTCCAAATGCCTACAAATCTGAAGAAAGTGTAACATTCGAAGTCCACGCTTGTCCATCAATTACACAAAGTCCTAACACAAAAACCAAGTTTTGATCTGATACTTTTTGATTTTTCACGAGAAAAATTTTTTTTTTTTATTCCAACTCTAAAAGATTCTCTAAAAGTACATATGCAGAGTGAGAAATTAAAAAAAAACGTTTCAGCAACAACTGAGCAAGAATATTTATGTTTCTTGCCATATTTTGGGTTCTTCTATCACTCCATTAAACGCAGATTTTCTACATGTTAACCAATAGCTTCTTCAAAACATTCCCATGAAATAGGGAAGGTAAAAATTAAACAAAGGAAGCTTGCCTCAGATTACACAACCTTTCTTCCAGCCTCATGGCAGATCAATTCATTGGGAAAAAAAAAGGTAAAAATCAATTTAATAGCATTTCTTTTATCAGGGTTTCAGATTATCATACAATCTCCAGGCACATAATGAGACATTCATTTTGTCTACTTTGTTGGAGGAACCACTACCACCATCTTTTCTGTCTTTTACAACTTCCATTTTCAGTACTGATATTGTAGTTTGCTTCCAATTATTTTAAGCCTGACAAGATTTCTAGCAAAGATTACTAAAAGGCAAAAATGCAGTAAGTAAAGAATTGTGAACACTCTCCATGCAATTCCCAGGCAGTTTCAGTGGATACAGTTAAACTGAAATGAACAGTGCACACTAAGTCATGCCCACAGTGACTTCCAACATATATTTCTAAGTACAAAATTATCAATTTTACTAAGTACACATTTTAGCCTCTTTCCCATACAGGAAGTTTACTTCTTTCACATGTATTTTTCGTCTGCAATTCAAATGTCACAGCTGCAGACCTTTTTGTCAAAGGCATACTTCTTTAATAAACACAGAATAAATACAGAGTTGAATTATCAAATAAATGTATACAAGTATACATGACTGCATGTATCCTTATGATGTATGTACGCATAAAGTATATTAAAACATGAAGAAAAATATCATTTATACACCCATAGCATGAACCCAGTTTTTATGACGTCTCACACTGCTTTCAAATGCTTCTTGTTGTGTAAGGGCTCTTGAAGATCAATATATATATCTTTCTAAAAAATTCATTAAACCAATAGTTTCTTTTACATTATTGTTCTTCGTTTAAAATGATATCTGACTTGTGAATTCACATAATCATTTAATGCAAATTTAGCTACCCATAAGTGACACACTTACAAGTTCATAAAGCCCTACAAATCACAAATGTCACCTGGAGGAAGAGAGACAGAGAAGAGGAAGCAAGAGCTTTAAAAATGTCTTAGGAACTGAGCATTTTGTTGCACAGCAGAAAATTTGTTGAAGCCCCTGCTAAACCCAAAAGGTTAAATACTTGTGCAGCATGTTTTATATTATAGTTCTTCAAGTTACAGTCAACAAATCTACATAGAAAATTCTGTTATGAACTGTACTAATATGCAATATCCCACAATCTTACCACCTGTTTTCTCCTTCTGTGCCATTTCTCTGACATCTGGGAAAGTAACATAAGGCTGATAATATTAGCAGAATCAGTTGCATAATTATGCAGTTATCACCCACGTTAGGAAAACACATTTTGTTCCTATTCTAGGTCAAGTCATTATGAAAATCTGTATGCATGACTAGCAGAATAATTTGTAGAATGTTGTTTGCCCTGACATTTTGCTATCATGCTACCTCTAAAAGCGAGGGCGTTTAAGCCTGTTAAACTTCACAATTACATTTCAGCTCCTGGGTGCCGCCGGACAGGTCATGAGAAGCAGACAGGCGAGTGGTGAGTTTGTATTTCAACACTCGCAAAGACAGCGTTCCCGAAGCTGTTGTCTCTTGGTAGGTGTTCAAATGAGCTTTCAACAGTGGATTGGCACAAAGTAATGGTCAATAACAGCGGTTTGCTGTAGGGAAGCCTTCCACTCTGTCACCATGGTTTCCAGAGCTGAGAGCCCCTTAAAAGTAATTTTCAGCAAATGGGACAAAATCAGGAATTGGATGTAAATATTCTTTGTCCAGTATGTTAAATCCGTGTGAGAGATTCCACAGCTCTACTTTACAGCCGAGACCAACATGGATATTCTGGCTTGTACCTTAAGTTTAAATAAGTACCATGAAAATGCACATGGTTTTACACCATTAAATGGTATCTAGAATGTTATTGTACATTATTATAAACAAAATACAGGAATGTCACAGTTGACTAAATTCCTATCAATTATGAACTTAATTTTTACACACATTTAATACTTATCTCATTTCAGACTTTTCTATACTGAGAAATTTTCTTTTAAAGAAAAATGGTTTATACAGTTCACTTCCTGCCATAATCAAGGTCTTTCTAACCTGATATCTGAAGGTTATGCTTCAGTGAATAATTCAGTAGGTTAGTGAAACTGTGGCAGCAAAGAAAGTGCTAATCTTAGATGGAAGCTGTGAGGGATATTAAGAAACAATTGCAAAAAGTGACATATTTAATAGAGAAAGATTACTCTGTGCTACATCTATTTAATTTGAATTGAATAAATTTTGCCAGTATTTTATGAGATGCAGTCTGCAAATTATGTGAAACTTCATAGTGTCACTGAAGTCTAGAGGAAAGAATAAAGGGGTTTTTTTTTTCCCCCTCAACCATTTTATGAGTATTGTGATTTTTGAGGACTTCTCACTCTTTCAAAAGAAATTTCAAAGGAACTGAAGAATCATTCATTGCAGGACTTTATTAATTTGAATTAAGAAAGAAGAAAGGGTAGTAAAAGGTGATAGTACTGAAAGATAAATAACAAGAGGCAATAGAAGGATCTTGTGTAATGAGACTTCTTGAAATAACTGAATTCCTTCTGGACTGTGACTGAGTGAGGCCAGATATGTTCTCAATCTTTCAGGGAAAATTTAGTTGATCTAGCTGAGACAAGTCTGAAAGTATGAGTAAATGCAAGTGTGAAAAATGATAGGGGGCAGTTTTTGCCCTTAATCACTAAACAGATCCTTAATGCAAAGCCAGTACTGACAAAAATAATTTAGGTCTGTGTTCATATGATACCTTGTATGAGTAAGTGGAATAGGAATATGATGCTACTACTAAAAATATTAACCTCATCCTATGTTGTTGTAGACATACAAGATTATTTAAAAAAACCTGCCCTTTTGTTTCTTCCAAACAAACATTTATACTTTTTTCCTTTTATTACTAGTTTTGCTTATCATCTACCAGAATATTAACAAATTATACAACAGCGGTATCCTCTTGACATAGTCTTTGAAAAAAATAGAATAATTTGCAACATCTGGTGAAAGATAACCAAGACTTAATTACATAACAAACCTTTTGAGAAGAGCAAAAAATATAATCATTCCTGCACACCAAGAAACATATTGAGAAGGCAAAAAGATTTGAAGTGCTGTAAAAAAAAACCCCAAACCCAGAACATATTAAGCTGTGTATTATTGCAGTTTATAAATTCAATTATATATTGAGACTATATTTTACTAATTATGGCATAAAAAGTAGAGACCTTACCCAAAATTTTGGACAGAAAACTCACTTTCCAGGAGTTTTGGACTTTGTCCCTGCACCACCACCACCCCACCCCAAGTTATTCTGCTGCTCAATGCAAATAGCCTGAAAGCTATAGATTTATTATGGGGTGGGATTTTTTGTTTGAGGATGGCAACTTTTTCTTTTTTTAAAAGTGCTTATACTATTTTATTTTTAAGTAGATGATAGACAAACATAAAATAACTCTTGAATACTTTGGGAAGGTGCCAACCACAGAAACTAGCTATACATTTTTGAGTTAAATTTTGAAGCTGTTGGTCCTGAATGTGGATTGTTTCGTATTTTCTTTTTCTCTAAGTGGTCACATTATTCAAAACTGAGAGGAGACAATAACTCCTTCCCCCACACCCATCTCCCCTCCAAGTGCAAGAATGGTAAAACCATTAGAAGTCCATACTACAGGCAAAATTGTTCTTTCTGATCTGCATGGTGGATCCAATATTCCCAATGGGAATTCTGTGCTATGTGAATAAAGAGACAAATTTCACTAATATTATGAAACATAATAATTTTACTATGCATTCACTGGTACTGTTATCACTATAATTTCTACTTTACCGATTCATAATCCCCTTTGTCTGCTCCAAACAGACAGAAAGGACAAAACCACAGATCTACTGTGCACTTCAGACAAAAAAAAAACCCTCTTGTATGCATGATTAACCTTATACTGAGCAAATTCATATATGAACAGGAATGGAAATAGGATATGGAGCATTTCACTTCTGCTATAGGTTACCAGATCAAGTCTGGTTCAGGTCACTGGTAACCTAAAGATATTACAGCCTAATGGCCAGTTGGCGACCCACATGAAATAGGCTGGAATTATTCAAATTCATGGAAGTACATTTCTGTATCACAAAAAAACCCCACAAAACCTACACAGGACAAGCAACCTTCCTGGTAACATTAACAGCAAACTGTAACTGCTGAATTGTAGTAGAGATCGGACTATCTTTCACTTCAAATGGTGGTCATATGAGAAAGCTGCAGTGAGAAAGCAGCTGAAGTGTAGGAAAGAGAGAGAGAGAGGCAGAGAGGGGATGCTGTGTTTGTCTATGTATTGTCTGATATGTGTACAAAGAGAAGACTTCAGTCTCAAGGCCTGTCAGTTCGGCACCTTTCACAAGTACAAAATGTCATGTACTACATACTGATGAAATAAAAGACAAAGGTGTCAAAGGCACCATTACACTATATTCTAGCAATGATCAGAGGATCAACAGCTTCCCTTCTAGATTGACACTATGTTAAACTATGCCAGCATATTTGGCCTGAACCTCTTCTTACCTGTCCCAGTTTTAAGCCACGGATGGAACTTAATTTCTCACAATTGCCTCACACTCTGTCAAGCAGAAGAGAAATGAAATACATATATATTTCCTTTCTAGGCTATCTTTTGGCTATTTTTTAATAGACAATATAGCTGCATACATTCACATGTATTAGGAAGCTTACTGTTTCTTCTGTTACCAAAAATAAAGGGTGTATGTTTACTCACCATATGGATGCAGTGAGTAATCACAGTAGGTAGAATAACACGTTGCACCAAGAGGGCTACTCAGAGCTGGGAAAGCAATGTGTGAAAATACCACTGTTTCAACTTCTCATCGTCCTGAGTATTTGGCTCACAATGTATTTCTTGCATCAACAGACTCTTCTGTAGGTACAGATAATTATGGAATAGCTCTGCATCTCAGCTATCATGAATTGTGATGGCCTCAGAGATACCAGAATGTATTATCCTCTGGTATATTACATCCAAACCAGCTAATACATGTTGAACATTCTCTGAGAGACCAAACATTTGAAAGATACTCCTAGCAGTGCTTCTGTCCTAAAATGTCAGAAATGACTTGACATGACTTGCCAAACTGATATTCCAATTAAAAACCTCTGGTTTGATTAGTAAACTTGAAAAATCAGTACAGAAGAAAGAATCTCTTTTTTTTTTTGGCCATGACAGTGGCCTTTACAACAATACCTGCTGCAGCAGCAGTGTCCATTTGTCGAGTTAGGTTACCACATCCAGTCAAAATTAGATTAAATGGCTCTAAAAAGTTTAGATACTTGCTTTCCTCACAAATGTTTTTACTAGTTCACAAACCTCCAACAGATTTGATTATTCAGCGAATGTAGGCTAATTGCCTACAGGTCTCCCTGTATTACACCACTTACATAAATACAGTTACTAGTCTTCAAAGAGTAGCGAGTTCGCTTTTACAGGACCTAAAGTGAAATAATATGTAGCTTACTCTTTCCCAGACGCACCTTTTTCCTGGCAGGAGATTTCCCCAATCCATTCCAGAAGCACAGCTATAATGCACAGCTATAATGATGGTCGACTGCTGCGCGGAGCCTTCTGCTGCTGACCAGCACGCATTCCTAGTGGAATGGCGGCTTCCCACGCTCACAAGGGGTTACTACTCTTAGGCTTGTGTCTAAAGAAAGACGCCCTAAAAGACTGTTCAATTTTAATTACATCATGTAATGCAAGCCTTGTAACAACCATTTGGACAGATGCTATTCCTAGGACTCTGTAGCAACCTGAAAACAAAAAAAGGAGGAAAGAAAGAGAGAAAGAAAGAAAGAGAGAAAGAAAGAAAGAAAGGAAGGAAGAAAGAAAGGAAGGAAGAAAGGAAGGAAGAAAGGAAGGAGAAAGTTATGTTACAGCTAATCTCTTCCTACTGTGTTCATCACCTTTACACACAGTAGGAACGTCTTGTCATTCCTACTACATCGCCTCACCATGAAGTACACCTCATGGATAAGTTTTCACCCTTTATTACATTTGCATACGGAACATTCCTACTTCTTTATCTAAAATTAATATTCATAATCAACAAGCATTGTGGAATGAGTGCACAGTGGAATGAGTACACAGCAGTTCAGTCACATCTGAACTGCTCACATGGCCTACCCTAGTCTTGTTAGTAATTTACTTACACCTTGAGAGTCTCATTTTCACAGATTTCTTCATGACTGGTCACTTTTGTGGGGGCTCAGGTAGCTTTTCCGAAATTTTGCTCCCATTTTCTGCAGTTCTTTCAGCCATTATCCTGCAGGCAAAAGGCTCTAAAACCCTCTTTCCTTTTAAGCTTGCAGGATAGTTTAAAGTAAAAGAAGAAAAGGACAGAGGCACTCTTCTGTTGATAGAATGTCATTTCAGAAGTCCTTCTGTGCTTCCTACTTTAGTCTGACCTACAGCAGTTCAGCAGCTTTGCCTGAAGTTTAAAAAAAAGTCTGGAAAGAAACATGGAGGTTGAAAAGGTTCACTCTGCATTCTTAGAGCTGGTCAGCACAAAAATTGGTGTTAAATTCCAGCTCTTCTTTTTGTCATGCATGGAGAGAAGCAGTCACTGTAACAGTTCAGAAGAGAAACATCTAAGTAGAAACACAAGCCTGTGTTTCTAGACCAAAGGTGCTCAGGTATATTTATATTCTAACCTATTAATTCAGAAATAAATGTACAAGGTTTGCCACCTGGACAAAAATTTACAAAGAATCCCTTGCATGCTCTAGTGATGCTGAGCAATGCTGGAGGGTGTAGCGGGGGGGACACAATTTGGCACATCCATCAGATGGGCATACATTAGACAGGTATTTCCAAACAATCTCACAGGTTTTACCAATCACAAGTAGGCAGGAAGACATCTGATTAAGAAGTGTATTTATTCCATCATAAAATCCACCTGTGTAAAAAAGTGACAGCCACTTCATCAGCCAAATATAATTTTTCCCCAGTCTCCCTCCACACCTTTCTGCATTCATAAGCCATAACAAAGTCTAAAATAACCAAAACTTTGGCTTATGCAATGAAAACCAGACCTCAGACTGAGACCATGATGTATTGCAGCCTGGAGTCACCCACCGATACCCCCTTACCACACACTCACACTAACATTACTATTACCTAAAAGGTGCTGCTGGTTCATCAACCCCTTGGTTCTCGATGCTAAAGTGCAACGAAGAGGCAATCCCTGGTATAGCAGAACCTCCGATGCCTCACTGGCATCTTTAAAACAGGTCACAGGATTTAAATACTTTTTCCAATGACATGTCAAAAATCACCCAGACTCTTTTGGGGAATGTCAGATTACCAGTCTCATGCTGGATCCAGCATCAAAAGAAGACTGATCTGATTTACACGGGGTCTAAGCTACAGAGGACTTTATTAGTCAAAAGTACATCTCACATTTAATCAAGAAAAAAATGGGAAGCCAGTACAATCTCTGGGGACAGATATCAATGCTGCTCCCACTAATCAGGTACATTACTGCTTGCTGAACCCTGAGACCCCTAAAAGGGCTCATTGCAGCCAAGCAAGCCAGAGGTAGCAAAGGTTTTAGATAGTGCTAGAAGGTTTTGCATCTGAATGAAGATTTTGCCCATCCTGTGCCTAGGAAGGAACGGAAAGAACATGCTTGACCAGTTCAAGTATCCTGCCCTCCACAGCCAAGGTCTAAAGGGATGTCCATGGTTGTGAATCTGAGTAACAAGACAGGCATTTCCCTTCAAACAACGGAAGCCCTGAATCTGCCGTCAACCCTAGGGGCAAGGACACTTGCACATCTGCCACACCGGACTTTTCATAATTTTTTTTTTTTTCTACCTTTCAGTGTTTAGAGGTCTCTGCCACAGGGGGTCTTGACCCTTTAAAAAGAGGATGTGATAACTAGATGCTAAAGACTGGTATGAGGGTGTTGAGCTCCCACCTCAATAAGCTGTCCAAGAGGAACATAAGCAGAAAAAGGAGCTTTCTGAATGCTATGCACTGTCCTGTCTCAGTTTTGGGTACTGAACACTGGACCCACTGACCTTTACATAGAAGACAATCAAATCCTTAATCTCCACGTGTGTCTGAAAAATGTACTGGTATTGTGTACATCCTAGGCATCACTCTGTGCTTTACCACTTCATTCATGAGAATAACAACTCTGAAGACATAGCTTTTTCGTCCTGCCTGTTATATACACACCCCTACAACTGCAGAAATACACACACATGCACATGTGTAAACAAATAAGCGCAGGTATCGAGCCACATAAAAATTCACAGTAAGGCTCGCAATCAAACAGAAAATTTGCAACTGCTCTAAATGTAACATGCAGCCTAACTAGACATACAACAAAAGACTTCTGAACCTTTATCAAATACAAATTAACAGGAATACATTTGAATTGTTAAGACGAACATTGCCTTTCAAATAGGTTCGTAGCCGTTCCCTCCTTAGCATAAAGACGGGAAAACTATTGTCGCAGCTCCACCTAGTGGAAAATGGGGGAAAATACAGGGGCGAAGCGCAGTCCCGGGGGGCCGAGACCCCTCGGCGAAGGGGCAGCCGGCAGCCAGCGGGGGGGGCAGCGGGACGGCCCCGGCCCCGGCCCCGCACGCTGCTCTCCCCCGGACCGGTGCGTGGACCGCTCTATTGCAAGCATACAAAATGCTCTGTTTTGGAGACCAAAGGTGGGAGGTTATTTGTTTTTATTTACTCCTCAGGTCGGGCAGCTTTGTCAGAAAACGGCACCCTTTAATACTGGCAGGAGCATCCATCATAACAAAAGATAAAGCTGCCAAAATTATGTATGTTTTTAATCAAAAGGAGTCTGAATTTTCCTGTGCATTCAGAATTTTCCTATGACCTCTGCCAAATTAAAGGAAAGGGGATTTACTGTGTACACACTTTACTGCAGTATTCATCTGCACTTCTGTAACACATTTAATTGCTTCAAAGTTCTTTCCAAATATTAACGTGTCAGTATTGTACCTGTAGCGAGACACAAGTGAATCCAGGGGATGGTTCCTGAAATCTCCCTGTGCCTCACTTTCCTTACCTTTGCTTTGCTTGACATTCCCAAGTCGACAAAATGTGAGAATCATATGATGTCATACAAATTCATCGCCTCTTCAGGGCAGACACTGGAGGTAAGAACTGTAGAAGAACTCTAGGCAGGAAAAAAACAGAACAAAACCAAACCCCTAAACCCTTTCAGTGTGTATAGATGTTACGCTCCACAGCAGTTTTCTTTTCTGAAAGGCAGTGAATGGAATGGAATGTTCTTAGCTGAAACCCTTGATTTATTTTATTTTTATTATTCACTTTTTGAACATTTTCTTACTGTTTCTTCCACGAGCAGTCTGCCTTTCATTGTGGCCCTTTAAAAGCATGCAAAAAGTCAGAGCACTCTGTCAAGGCCTACTGTGTAAGCAACATCTTCTGCTCCTGTATTTTTACCAAGTTCCTCCACTACGCAGTTTCTCAGTTCTGCATGTGACAGCAAGAACTGACCTCACATTTTGCAGGGCTCTCAACCGCTGGCACTAAAGACCAGGGCTTGAATAGCCAACACCCCAGCCCTGCTGCCAGAGGGGCAATCTGACGCTGAGCTGTTTCTTCCTACTAGAGGAGGTGATATAAAAGAAAAACCTGCAAACAGAAGAGATATTAATGGACAAGAGACTGCAGATGAGTAGGGCTACACTGCTTCTGCTCAAGTATAGCATAGCCATAGATTAATTTAAAGCAGCAGTATAAATAATTTCATACAAATAATTTCATTCTTTCCGAAATATGTAGTACCCATTCTGCACAGTAAAGAAAATAGTTGCAATTTTGTGTATGTTCTTACAAAAATGCTTTGTACCATATGGGGTAAAAATGAGAAGAAAAAACCTTACTACATGTGGTTTAAATAGTGAAAATATTTAGTCAGATGTTGAAATTGAAGCTTGCAAGTATTCCTGTTGCAGCTAATGGGACAGTTCACAGACCTTAATTGAGCATGTGTATATAAATTTGCAGAGCTGTGGCTCCACATAAGTAACAGAGGGAAGGGATCCATCCACCAGAAAGATTTACTTCAATATTTGTATCTATTCTAGTTTGTTTCTCCTGAGAATGTAAATATTTTTTCCCAAAGAAGAAACCTGAAAGGTGCATAATGATTTCACTTACTCCACGTTAACCATACCGGGTAAATTAAGCAGAAAACATAAAGGCCAAACACTGTACACAGTAATTAAGCTCAATATTACAGGGCTGTACTGTAGTAATTACAGCCAGCATTGCATGCACACTCTGATAATTCACTTAAATTGCCTTCAGAACACGCGAAGAAAATCTCTTTACCCAGACAGCCAAAAAGATTTAAAAAAAAGAAATAAAAGCAAATTTGTACTTTTCATTTTGAAAACTATCATTTTTCCTTTCCCTATCTTGTCTCTTCTGGAAAAAAAAGCCCTAAATATAAATAGAGCATTTGCTGTTGTCTTTCTACTAAAGCTTTTAAATTTAAGGAATAATAGATGCCTGTCTAGACAACCCTAAAATTGTTTTAGTTACTGATGTATGGATGACTGATAAATGTCATCTTTTCTGCCTGCAGTGCATTTTGCATCCAGTCTAGTGACATTTGTCTACAGCTGACCTGAGTCTGCATTTTTCATTTGCATTAAGCATTTAAATTTTACAACTCTGGAGCTTCAGGATTCACTGTTTACCGGAAAATACAATACCATTCCCTCCTCCCCCCTCCACCCCAAAGGAGAGATGCTTTCTTTGCTTGTCACATGGCCATTTTTAATTAAACCAGCAGGGAAGATTCTAATCAGACAAAGGCAATGGAATTTGCTTCATACCTTTCCAAGTGAAATAATTATTAATTCCCTAGTTTCACATTTCTCATACAGATAAAATGAAATATGTAGCATGGGCAGTGAAAGGAGGTTTTTATTTAAATATGGACAGTTTTTTTGAAACAAAGGAAAAAACATTTAAGTATTTAATGATAAATGACAAATACATCGAGATGTAAGAAATTAATAGGTTTACCACTTGCTTTTAAAATTTGCTTTCTGCTATTAATGTCTTTAGGCATGTAATTGCAAGATGGTAGAATTACCCCATATAGAGATTTCCATTGCAAAACAGATCACTGTATTTTT
>VYZV01004152.1:1374-14098 GCA_013401275.1 Pandion haliaetus | reverse complement strand
TTGTGCAGAAAATTTGCAAAATAAAATGCTTTAATTTTTTGAAAGAAATCTTAGAATTTCCCTAAGTTTCCTGTAGCATGGAATATCACCTCCAACAGTAGAACACAAATCATAAAAATATTTATTAAGATTATATGCTAGCTATGCTTTACTCAGTTAACTTGATGAAAAGTATTAAACAAACCAAAATGCTCAGCTGGGGGGATATGTTCTGTTATCTACCAAGAGAAACTTAGTTGTGCTCTAGATGGAGAACTGAGTATGAATCCTGCTTCTGCTATTGAGTAACGTTGGGAAAATAACTCTGTATCTCTTGGTCTTAGTTTTTCCATTACAAAATGGAGCCTAAACAAACTTATTTCATAAAATAACTGCATAATCTCATGGCTTCTTTCAAGGGGAATAGTAGTGTACAGTAAACTAGAGAATGAATTTAAAATCCACTATTTTGTACATCTATACGTTTACATCCAGTGCGTGTGAGGTAGCTTATTGCCATGTTCCTCCTGGAAAAAAAAGCTTGAAACAAAAGCATTCTTACTGCCCACTGTGGAGGTTTACAGTGGATCTCAGTCCAGCAACAAATTCCTATCTTTGGTTACTGCACATTAGCTTCCCTGAAGAAGTAAAACATCTGGTGCCTGCACATGATTATTTAACATCAACAGTAAAAATGACAGGGTTGCAGTCCACAGAATATGGCATTTCCTTGAAGTATATTATAGCCCTAAAGGCCTCTGGGACCTTGGCTTAACAGTTAAGATATCACAGCTTATTACATTGCAGCTACTCCGCTGAACTACAGCAATGGCTATTGGTATGTTCCTTTGAAACCACAATCTAGAGTGTATTAGCTTGAATCACAATAAGGCCTCGCCTACCACAAAGCTTCACAACCGCAAGTCTCAGAGATGAACTAAATCAACTAGTGAGCTGCAACTTGCTAACTGCACTAACTGACCCACCTGAGTGTGAACACACTTCATTTGATCTCTTGCAAAGCAAACCACAAACCCTTATTCAGTAGTTTTCAGTTTTCTTCTGATCTTCCATCGCCTATATATTTGTGTAGTACACTACATATTTGTATAGTACAAGCAATTGTCTTTCAACTTCAGTTAGAGAAACTAAAGACATTTTAAATCCCTCATTATATTTTTCAGATCCTGAGCTACTCTTCTAGCTTTTTTGTCCCATTTTAGTTTCAGAACCTTCTCCAATTAGGAGGGAGAATCTTCTTTAGGAACTTAGAAAACAGAGAAACCCACACCAGGACAACTGGAAACTCAGTGTGTAATGAAAGGAGTTGAGCTGTTTGAAAGAGCAAGCTTCAGACTACAACTTCTGACATGCTTTGTATGTTACATATATCTTTGGAGTTCTGATAGTTACATCTAAATATGTCTTCCTCTCCTTTTAACTGTGTATTAGTGATGGCCTTAACACAATTAAAATCAAAATCATGGCTGAAAATTTATTTATTACATACAAATGAAGCAGACAAAGCGCACTGGTGCTAAGCCAGCTACATCTTGTAAAAAAAGTTTCAACACAGATTATTATGTTTAATATTGTCCACATTTCGCAACAGTTAAAAAACAGACAAGGGAAAAAACCAGAAACAGGTAGCAGTATCCTAGTCTTTGTGTACTTAATTTATGAATCATTTACAGCCTACATGACAATTTTGTGGTGTAATGCCAGCAGCAGAGAGGACCACAACAGAGTAAGTTCTAAACTCTCAACCATCAATTTGTAATTAATCTTCAGCTTCCTAATTAGCTGCACAGTGTCTGCTGTGCAGGCCTCACAATCTTGTATGCAACATAATATTCAAATAACATTCAAAAGGTAAAATTTTACAAATAAAGAATATTGCTTGCTGAAAGGCTTTCTGCTCATTTCTAGAAAGCCTGCACATACATGGGTATTCTGGAAACTGAAATCTTGCGTGATCATATCCTAAGTAGTATAATATACATAGGCCATACTGCCAATTACATGAAAAAAACATGAAGCCTCTCTTATCTATCATAGGTACTAAGAGCAATTAACAGGTATTTATATTGCTATATGGACTGCTTGGAAAATGATTCAAAATAAAGCAACCCCCTCAAATACTATGTCTCAGAGAACACTCTGGCTAGGATTAGCAATTGCAAAATGCCAGTAGAGTTTTAATTATCTTGATATAAGCACTGAAACTAAACTCTTTTAGGGTATTCATTCATGAGATTTCCAAACAGGTGTCAGAGAAGGAAGGAGATAAAAAAACATTCTACAGTACCTTGGCTCATCATCAAATAGTACTCCACACTGCATCTGAAAACAGCTTCAGCTTGTCCTCAAGAGCAAGTCTAATCTTTTTTGCTAATGCTAAGAGCCCACCATGCTCAGGGTTACATTGGAGAGTGAAACAGGATGCTCTCTGTGTCCAGGCCCAAAGATTCGCATGTGTCAGCAGTGGGTCACGCTGGACTTTTCTGTGGGGCTATTCAAACCCTCATAGCTATCACCCTGCGAGCTGAGGTCATGCAGGCCTGATCTACCTTTGCTGACAAGCGGAAAACACATTCCCATCGCTCTGATTCTATCACTGTTCCTATGTAAGAGTGTAGGAAAATACAGCAGATCTTGAGAGGGAGGTGGGATAGCAGACTTCACTTTGTAATACTTTCTTCCTTCTCTCAAAACTTGATCTACCATTACTACAGTATTTACACAATGAGTATTTCTCAGAAAATAATGCAAATTAACACGCACAGTTTACAAAACCTTTTGTATTCTAATTCATAGAACTATTTCCTGTATATTTATCCTTCAACAGTTTTGGTTTATTATAAATTTGGCTTAATTTGTTTTTGATTACTTTGAAAGCTTAAAAATGACACTACCGAATAGCTTTCCTCCAAATTTTCTATGATGACAGCCCAGAGTTTGCTGTAATGAAGGAAATAAATTACTACACTGAAAAGGAATTAGGATACTTGACTCACTGTTGTGATTGCTACATGGTTAACCCAGTGTTTGCTGTGCTTCACAAGACAAAATCTCTAAGGAGAATGGAAACAAATACTGATCGTGAATTAATGAGTTCTTATACTTTAGACTAGACACTATTTCAAGATACTTGGGCATTTCCTGTACAGTACATCCAGTTAGTGTCCAAGGGAAAGCACAAGAACTGACCCCAATTTTCACTAATTGTTAAACATTCCTGTAGTGTTCTGCAGAAGTTGAGTTCCAGATCTAACAAAAACTGCAATAACAAAAAAAAAAAACCAACCCAAACCCAACAACCTCTGGCTTAAAAGAGAGTAATGAAAATGAAACATCTATGTTGCTCTATGTTAAAATCTCCTCATTGTCTTTGTAGGAATTAACTTTAACAGACTATGGATGTCAGAACCTATTGCTTCTGAAATTTTATGTTCAGCGCTTTGGGGGAAAATACACTGATATTTAGCTTGTGCAAAGCAGAACCCACAAACTCCAAACAAAATTAAAATTATATTGTGCTAGACTTTGGAGTTAGGATAGTAAAATGAAAGATCATCACCCATTTATAGGACAGACTAAGGCGCACAATGATTTACTTAGAGACATAAAGGAAACCTGAGGCTGAACCAAGAGTTTAGTTCAGACCTCTGAGTTGCAGCCCAGAGCATAACTTCAGATAATGATTCATCAGCTGTTACTTGTTTTAAAGTAACTTGCTATTTTTATTCTAAGGATAAAAGAGATACTTTACTTAGCAGTATTTTTTTTTGAAATGTCTGCATTCTGTCACTGAAAAACCTGTAACAGAACTGCATTTTTAATTTTAAAACTGTAAAAGTTATGATTAAAAAGATGAGGTATCATACAAGGCATCTTCCGGATTTGAACACATTAATTTCAAGGCAAGAACAGCTGACATTCATGCAGTGGAGGCCAATACGTTTTTTTCATAAGCACACGGTGCTAGCAGTAGAACTTTTTCTACAAAGCAAGCAATTAATTTACAAGATCAGTGTACTAGGTTTGTGTAGCAAGGTTTTGGTAGCGGGGCAGCTACAAGGGTGGCTTCTGTGAGAAGCTGCTAGAAGCCTCCCCTACGTCTGATAGAGCCAATGCCAGCCAGTTCCAAGACAGACCTGCTGCTGGCCAAGGCCAAGCCCATCAGCAACGGTGGTGGTGCCTCTGGGATAATGGTATTTAAGAAGAGGCAAAACCCCGCCCAGCAACTGCAGCTGGGAGAAAGGAGTGAGAATATGCGAGAGAAACAACTCTGTAGACACCAAGGGCAGGGAAGAAGGAGGGTGAGGAGGTGCTCCAGGTGGCGGAGCAGAGATTCCTCTGCAGCCCATGGTGAAGACCATGGTGATGCAGGCTGTCCCCCTAGTACAATTAGTATTCTTGGTAACTATATGTCAGTGTACCCTACAAGCCTCTCAAATTCCTCAGTAGGATTTTCTTATAATATATTTCATGTTTCTGCATTAAGGGCACTACAGAATCACACAGTTTCGATTGTAACTAGGTAGAATTCTTAAATATATATTTAAATTATGTTTTCTGTTTCCAGATGAGAAGGGGAATATTGACTGTAAAACAAGACAGTAGAGCTGGAGTAGGTAGAAGCAACCAGAGGACAAATGGTTCTATACAGTTACATTGGAATAAAACTGGTACCTAAATACTACTAACAACCACCCTCTTCTGCATTATGCTTCTTCACTGAAGCCCACAGTCATGATTATTGACAGCGCAAGTGTGAGTCTACCAAGCCTTGGAAATTTTCAGATGCAGTATTTAAAAAAACCCCAACTTTCATTAGGAGTAAGAGAAATCTTAGCTCTGCTTAATGCAGTGGAACCACAATTTTATTCCGTTTCATGTTACATCATGTTTCCTGGATGCTAAAATAGGTTTGCTGCTATCAATCTCCCTAACAGAGTTCCCCAATAAAAGACAAAAGATACCAAATGAAGATAGTAAATCATCCTGTGAAGAAGTGAGACTATTTTTAAAGCCTTGAAAGTGTAACAGAAGCACATACAGCATAGAAAAGAAAAATTTCTATGGGAAAAATTTTATTCATTTCTAACTATGACATAAAGAATTAAAATACGTTTGAAATCCTCAGCTCAATCTTTGTTTAACCATGTTTTAAAATTTTATTGTGTGCACGCTTGCCAGAGTGTATCCTGCTATTTCTGCTTTCTAAAACATAACTTTTTGCTCGGCTGCAACTCTCCCTAATTTTTGTCCCCATTTTTGGCAGTAAACAAAACTGATACCCTCCTGCCATCTAGTGGCTAAAAAACCCCAAAACCTAAACCAAACACCACCGGCAGATCTTAATTCAAAACTTACTTCTTTCAACTCTTTTCCCCACCAAACAGTTTTTCCCCACCAACATTAACTAAGTACCAGCACTTTTTCAAAGAAAAGGACCTGCCCATTCCATGGCTTGTTTTGAGCCTCGTGGCCTCCACGGTAAAGGAGGCTCACAGACTTCTTGGAGAGAAATATGCTGTAGTGAATAAGATTTTCACTTATTTCTACTCTTACTGCTCTTGCTAGATAAATCTCCAGTCACAGTCAGAGAATGGTGACTTGGAGCTGTGAAGCTACTAGAAACAGATGGTCTTTCTGTATGGCTCTGAATTCAGTTTCTCACTGCTCTATTCTCTTATTTTAAGCAATAATAAATGAAACACAATGTAGAGTTTCACTGAAAGTACTGCACGGCTGGTAAAAACTGGGTTGCCAAAACAAAACAAGAGACCATAAAATTGTAGTCAGTCTCAAGCTTTCTAGAGATCTTATTTTACAGGTAACAATTTCACGTAGCCAAAATTAAGCCTTGGCAATCAAGACATAGAGCCATGCTGGTTCCAACTAAAAGTACATCTAGCCTAGTATCTGGTACTGACTAGTAATGAGTTTTAAGAAAACAAACAAAAGAAACTGGGTACAGAATATATTCTCACAGCAACCGGATTTAGAAATGGCTTGCACCAAAGATTTTAACATCAATATTCCCACTGGACTTTCCTTCCACAAATACATCTAATCTCTTCTGAACTCATCTAAAATCTTGACATCTGCATATCTTGTGACTACACAAGAATCTTAAGTTCTACAATTGCATTCTGCACTATGTGAAAATTACGTCTTATCAGTTGTTTTAAACCTATGGCATGAACCTTTCATTTGATGTCCCCAGATTTCCAGTGAGGCACAAGGAACAATCACTCTCTATTCACTTTCTCCTCCATTACAGTCATGATTTAAAATCATATCCCATCTTCCTTTATCCTCTCACATTCCTCTCCTACCTTCCTTCAGACCAAAGAGTTTTCATTTCTGTAAGACAAAGACCTTGTCACTGTGCTTGGATTTTTAAGACCTTCGCTGTCAACCAGCTCATTGCTCTTTAGGCAATCATCATCTTCCTCAAGAAACTCTGATAGATTTCTCAGACTTATTTTTTTTCAACAAAATCTAAGTTGAATCTTCCCGATTACCTCATATTTAATCTGAGCAATTTCTTACTTCTAAAGAAAAATGTTTCAAATTGTACCTTCAAGGAGTTCCCAAAAGATGAATGCCTCAAACTGATGGATAGTCAAATTATTTGAAAAATTTCTTATAGAAAAAAGTGATAGAAATGCTGATTATTGCCTTCCCTTCAGGAATTATTAACTTTGAGTTGCATAATTTAATAATAGTATTAGCATATCACCTCTTATAAAGAAGACCAATTCAGATATTAAACCACACATTTTATAAGGTTTAAAAGAAACCTTTGAAAAATGTTTGGCAAGATTTAGAAACAAATGTTACATTGTCTATTTTGCATTATGTGATTCTGTTAAAATTAATAATACACATAAGAAAATATACTTGAGGAATGATAAAATGAGAAAGAGAAAGCAAAGTGATGTGCTTTTGCATGATGTGATTCTGTTAAAATTAATAATACACATAAGAAAATATACTTGAGGAATGATAAAATGAGAAAGAGAAAGCAAAGTGATGTGCTTTTGCATGATGTGATTCTGTTAAAATTAATAATACACATAAGAAAATATACTTGAGGAATGATAAAATGAGAAAGAGAAAGCAAAGTGATGTGCTTAAGAGCACATCAAGTCTTCTAAGACTGAAGCATCTTCACTTCTCTCACAGATTTTACTGCCATTAGACTCATAAGCAGCTAAACTAAAATTATATTCTCCATGTACTTTCTCTGAATTATACTGTTCACTGGAATGTGAATGTCCAATATTAAAAAAAATAATAAAAAAAAAATCAAAACCTCTCTGTAAATACAATAGTCTTTGTAATAAACACCTCTAATAAAATCTCTCTAAATCCATGAAGTTCAGAAAATGAAGTAGCCATTTGCTGAGATTCAATAGTATTTGTAAATTTTGCAAGTTCGTTTTTCATCTTTTTCATTTTCAATCACATTTATCTAGTGTTTTCAGGAGTACAGACAAGAAGTACATAGTTCTTGCTTCCTATACGTGTAACAAAAGCGAGCTTATGCTTCAGTGAGACTACTATGTTTTAAAATGAAAGGCTTTTAATTTATTCTGTAATGGGTTACATCTCTAGACTCAGTGAGGCTTCTTTGTGCTACAACCTAGATGGCACATCCAAGCTTTAAACTAACTTAAATAGTCAGCAGGGGATTCCAATGATGCAGGAGATTAGCTGAGCTGAATGCAGTAAAATGGGTAATTAACAGCATATTTAATTCTCAGCTCCACCAAAGGGCAATGTTTAAGATGAAGGGCTATAACTGATGCTAAATGAACTTAGTGGTCTCTTGACTACCAAATAAAGCTTACAGGATATACTATAGGTCTCACTATAAGGAGATAGTATAGAGAGATGCTCTAAGTTACAGACCAGATACATTAAACCTATACAACATAAAACATCCCCCTATCCAAACCATCTATGACATTGCGGACATGGCAAACTGAACACCAAAATCCCATTAGAAGGGTAGTATGACAGCCAATACAAAAATAACAGGAATAAAAGTAGTAACTTACTTTCCAAAAAGTGAGAATCTGCTACTTCTGTCTGGCTTTGCATCAACTACATCACCGTGATCTTCATCACCTCTCTCTTGAGTAGAGCTATCAACACGTTGATCTCCCGACATCTACAAATAAAGGTACAAGCATGTAAGTGTCCCTCAAGGAACACTATAATTTTAGAAATACTTCTATAAACCAAACTGTTAAATGAGATACATGTGAGGTTGTTAGTCAGTTATACTGTATAATACTTCAAATAAGAGTGGCTATAGATTTCTGGCCCTGAACTAACATGAAATTGCACATGCTCAGCCATCTGTATTACCTTGTGGTAGTTACCAAAAGTGACTTGTCTAATACCACTCTCAAAAATGCAGATAAGAACAAAAGTAAAAATTATTTTATGGTGAAAGAACTTAAGACTAATTCCCAGAAAATATTCCACGGTCTGGAAAGAAGGAGGTTGGGAAGAAAGCAAGACACTTAACATCAAAATATTTGTAACTGCAATCCTATCCAGTACTGAGACACCCAGAGGGCTCCTGTGTTTTCATTTGCATATACACAGTCAATTGTGCATAAGAGAAAAAAACCTGTGTTACCTTCCATGGACAGGATCTTAGGTTTTCATTTCTCTGTTTTGTTTATATCAACACTTAATATGAATTTTATATTCTTCTAATGATTAATTAATATACGTGTAGAGTTGTTAGTAAAAAAAACAGTTGTGAAGTGTTTCTTGGAAATTAAAAGGTGTTTTCATTACATGAAGCAGCCTCTTACACTAATTGCTGTATTTCTGCCAATTTTTTTTCCTGTTACCCCAGTGTAAGCTTGGAACATCTTCACTCATCTCAAAAGCGACACGGGGCACCGTTAAACAAGGCTAACCTGATCTAATGACTTTTTCCTGACGAAAAAATGGTCTCTCTCTCCTCTTCTTCCAGGTACTGAGTTGCCCACTGAGGAAGTTCATTTAGATCATTAAGCCAGAAGAAAACGACAAGAAGAAAGGAGTAATTTTTCTGATAGTGCAATGATCTGCACCAGCTCAGCAGAGAGCGAGAAGAGAAGCGAAGGCAGCACGGGACGCCCACCCTCCTCGCTCACGGTGGGATGCCCTGAGCCACCTTCTCCAGCTCCAGGTTTTCATGAGGAAAAGCAGCAGCAATTTTTGCCCCTTCCCCATATTTAGGCAGATAAAACTTTCTTTGATAATACATTTACTCGGAAAAGTACACGTTTACATCTAGCTTGCAGCAGCTCAAAGGTCACCAGCTAGGCCCTGCGGCTACACGGCCACCAGCACCACCCCAGCCAGGGTCCGGGTCACTGACTGGGGTTTTTGATCTACCTGAGAGTAACCACAGGTCCCGAAAGCTGAGGTCTAGATTTGGCTTTGACAAACAAATACATTTTTAAATAATCTTTTAAAAAAATAAGAATCGAAGCGCGCACAGGCCTCAGGTGGGCAGTCAGGCGGCCGAGGGGAGCGCGGCGGGCCGCCGCGGGGAAGCAGCCCCACGCCAGGGGAGGCGCAGCCCCGAGCGGAGGAAACCAGCACCCCCGACGCTACCAAGTACGCACATGGCAAACCCCACCGCAAGTACCTCTGCCCCCTCCCAGGACACGGTTGTGTAGCCAGGGCAGCCACCTGAAGGGCCCAAGTAGCCAGTGCTGCGGGAGAGCCTCTTCCTTCCACCCCTCTGCCGCAGGCGTCGGGTGAAGGCAGCGGGCCGGGCCCCGGGGCCGCCGGCCGGAGGGGACAGGGGAGGAGAAGGCGCGGGGGAGCGGGAAGGCGGCGGCCGGTTGACGGGAGGGCGGGAGGCGGGAAGGGAGCGAGCCGGGTCGGGGGCGCAGGAGAGCGGAGCGGGCTCCCTGAGACGAGCAGGGAGGGCGGCCGCCGCGACGCGGAGGAGCAGGGGGCTGGGAAGTGGCCGGGACCGCGACCGGGGCTTGCCTTGGCGCTGGGGTCTGGCGAGGCAGAAGCGAAAGCGAAAACGGCGGGGTGGCCCCGCGNGCCTCGGCCTCTGCCTTCGCCTGGTGAGACGGCGGTGGGGCGGGTGTGGGGCTGGGGGAGGGGAGAGCTCCTCCCGTCCCGCTCCCCAGCCGGCCCCCCTGGCAAAGGTGCTCGGGTGCTGCCCGCGGGCCCTCCTCGCTTCCCTGGTAATGACGGCTTCGTCACAGCAAAAAGGAAATTACCACTTTTTAATAGCTGTGCTCCGTCACACCCCCTCGAAAGAAGAGCCTTAAGTTTCATGGTGACAGGAGATTGTCTACATCTAAGGAAATATTTTCCCTTATATAAACTTCAGTGGCATTTCCTTATCTTTCCAATTATTCAGTGTGTTGCATCTCTGCTAATTACGATATCCTACTGTGTAGCCATTGCATCAGGCCCAGCAGTCCAGTACACGGACTGAAGACTGGCACAGTCTTGCTAATTACTCCTGGATGCGGGCTCCAATCCTGCAAAATCATACACCTACCCAGCAGTGCGTGGTGTTTAACATTCACTACCTGAAGAGATTTACATCAAAGCGACATTTTTCAGTGTAACTGCCTCGTAATTGGCACAAAACACAGGCATGGTAACAAACAGCCTTTTGCTTCACGACAGGTCACTGCTTCAATGTGATGGAGGAGCATCTGAAAGGCGCAGTGGCTCTTGCCGTGTGGCTGCATGCTGCTGCTGGGGCTGGTCTCTGCTTCATGGGATTATGCCTGTAGCTCCTGGTTGGATACGTAGCCAAAGTTTTCTCCTGAAAATCAAACTAACAGAATCCCATGGTTCCTCTCATGCCATCTGTTAGCTGCTTCTTTTCAAGAAGACAGCACCACTTCCAAATCCATAATGAATCATTGTGGACAACAGAGACACTGGAAATACATAGATCTTCAAGTAAATGCATGTAGAGGAGATGAGGGAGACTGTGCCATCACCAGCAATGACTGGCAGTGGCACCTGAACTTCAGCAAATCCAAATGTGCTTTCCTGACGATGTGTATGGGGGTTACCTAGGAAATCCAGAAGCTATTTGCCAGCTGTGACCTTCTATATCTTGATGAAAATGTTTATCCATTGCCATCTGGCCCCCACAGCAGAATTAGCAGACATAGAAATGTTTTTTTTTCTAAAAGTCGTTGTTTTGCTATTGAAAAAGTTATATTGTATCTGATAATGCTTGCCAATTTTAAAGAGTTTACTAACGGAATCGTGTATAGGGAATTTCTGACTCAAACTGTTGATGAAACCCCTATTTCTATTTTCTTTTTACGTTGGTTGCTGGCATTTACAAAGAGAAAGGTTGATTCCTCCATGTGCTGCAATACTTTTCTTAACTACATGTTAGATTAACCAATTTTAATGCAGTGTGAGGTGTTAGATTTTTGAGTAATGAGTAAGGGAGAAATTAAAAAGATACTAGAAGGAAGTATCTTGCTTCAGGGCATGGAGCGATTGCTATCTGGGGAAGGGTCAGGAAGGAAAAAATTTCTCATGTATAATATTGCACAGCTGGCCGTGTGCATTACTGGGCAGGGGGAAGAGCCAGCAATGTGATACCTATAGCATCAGCATTCCTTTTCTTGTCTCTAGAGACTCACTCTACTCCCTAAAAACATTAATAATGAAGCCTTTGACTGGATATTTGCATTGTAGAAAATAAGTTTTTAACTACCACGTAAGCAGCTGCAGGTTGACAATGGAGTGTGCCTTTGGGAAATTGAAAGGTAGATGGCAGGTACAAACTAGAAGGCTTGAGGCAACTAAATAGTACCTGTCTGGAATAATAACTGTGTGCTGTGTTCTGCACAACATCTGTGAAACAAGGATGGGCCTTTGCTGAGACCTGGGAGGCAGGTGTGGGGATACTTTGAGGATGGATGATTTGAGTGACTTGCAAGGTGTTACCTCCTAAATGACAGTTGTTAGAATTTTATATATTTTGCAAGAAGGGATGGATGGTTTTGATATGCTGTGGGGAATATGGGGGCTGTGCAGTGTGATTTGGAACACCACAGTTTTATGAAATTCAGTAAAGTAATGCATCTCAGTCAGCTTGGTGTATGTGTTTGGGTGGGTTTTCTCTAAGCAGGCAGAGAGGATCTGTTACACATGCCATGTTTTACAAGTTTTCAACTTGGGTCTTTTTTAGGTTCTTATACATGATAAATGGACATATTTCGACACTGAAGCTCTCATTGTATGCACGTGGGCTATGCTGTGCATGCTTTGAACACATTTCTTCAAGCTTTCAGCTTAAATTGTAGCACATCCTCACCAGTTCTTTCTCTGCTCTGTAACAGTGATGGGTTCTTGGCCTGTTGGTTCTTTTTTCCATTTCCCTCTACACCCTCTCTTGCTTTCTTTTGCTCTGTTAGAAACATTTGAAAAATCTCCACACTCTCAAGTTTTCCTGACACTAACACAGCAACAAAAGGAAAGTGTAAGCACAAATCCTTTTAGTCATGAAATGTAAACAGTTGTTGGTTGGTTTCCAAAACAGCAAAAATGTAAAAAGCTACTGTACAAGTTTGGAAGGCAGTCCCTTAGAGGTTTTCAAATCTTGGGAAATCCTGGTGTTGATAGATCTTTTCCAGCTTGCTTTCAATGTTTTTGCAAGCTGGATTTGCTACTATGATAAATTTGATTAGCATGGCAAGGCTATATGAGACAA